>JAHBMJ010000677.1:0-39111 GCA_018398765.1 Chromera velia | reverse complement strand
CAAGAGACTCACTCACTCACTTACTGACTCAATTGTCTTCAGTGCCGCCCGTAAGCTCGGGCAGAGGCGAGCGAGGGGAGAGCATGCTGCACACACGTCGGAAAGCTCTCCCCCCATGTTTCCTCATGCATCCGACAAACAAACAAAAAAACCAAAAGGGGGGGTGAAACCTGCTTTTTCTCGTGTGCAGCAACAAGGAACTTGCATGCTTTCCTAGGGGGTGCAAGAGCTAGGGGAAGGAAGAACCTAGATATCTCTCCGAAGGAGAAAGAAAGAAAGACGGCATGCAGAAAGAAGGTAGTGCACAGAGAAAGTGGAGATGGAAGAGACGGCATGCAGAAAGGGGGAGTGCACAGAGAAAGTGGAGATGGAAGAGACGGCATGCAGAAAGGGGGAGTGCACAGAGAAAGTGGAGATGGAAGGAAGAGAGACAACCAACGACATCCCTCGAAGCTTCTGCTCCTCTGAAGCACTCTCACCTCACAGAGATGAAACCCATGAAGACTAACAGACCGGCAGCCAGACAGGCAGACAGGCAGGCACACAACCGCCCGCCAACTTCCACACAGAACGAAACCCCACACCCACCGCTGAACGTTAGTGCGTCTCCAGCCTCCTCCGAGTGTTCTTCCTCTTCTTTTTCTCGATTGTCCTGCTCCTCTCCCTTTACCTCTGCGTCTCCTTCTACTTCTGCCTCTCCCGCGTCATCAATCGAAGCCGCCGACGCCTCCGCGCCGCACTCTTCTTCGCCCTCTCTACCACACACACCCTCACTCTTTCTCACGATACATTGTCTGTCTGCTCTTGCAATATCTGGATGTTTCCGTGCCTCTCCCTCTGTTCGAGCCCCTGAACAGAAAAAAAGAGACGAAGAGGATCGAGGCCTTCCCCTCCAAAACCCTCCTTCGTGATCCTGATTGAAATTCCCACTCCTCATTGAAGAACCCCATTCGGCACCCCCGCCCCTCCCGCCTGCCAGGAACCCCTCGACGCTCTCAAAGGTCAGGGCAACAGCCAGAGTCGAAAAAACGATGTCTTCCACGACAGCGCTCCACGGAAACATCAGGCTGCATTCAAGCAACGCAGAGAGCATACATACCCGCATGTGAATGTATGCGCGCATGCATCTACGTGCCTCCTGCTTCATCGCATCTACGTGAAATTAGCCTTTTTGGTGCGTCAGTCCCATGCATCAAAGCTGCGGCTGCGTTTCTTTTTCTTCGTCTCAGAATGGAAAGAACCCATCATGCATGTACAGGACGCCTCGGAAGAGCGAAGGCAAAGAAGGAAAATCGGCTCCGTGGAACAGAGAGAGAGAGACTCTGAGAGAGAGAGAGAGAGAGAGAGAGAGAGAGAGACTTCCGAGGAGGGACGGAGCTAGGGAGGGAGACTTACTTACTCACTCACTCACATGCAACAGATCGCGTTCTTGAGGGCCCTGTCGAGGGTGATCTCTCTAACGGTGGTCAAAAGAACAAAAGGAATTCCTTCCCTGCAAGCAAATCCACACATGACTCCGCCATCCTCACAGCCCCCTGTCCCCCTCCAATCTTTGGCCTCCTCGTTTAAGTCAAACTGCCCTTTGTCCGTATGCAGCAGCCGCCCGATTTCGTCTGCCTGAGGCGACCTGTCGGGTGCCGCATCTCCAGTCACACAGCAGGAGGCCGCATTACCTCCAGGCACAAAGGGGAGCGGGGGCGGAGCAGACGGCGGAGCGGGGGGCGGATGTGGAACCCCCGGCCCACTGCAGCAGTTGGAGACGCCGTCCACTTCCATGTCATCATCGGAGACCTCCCCGTCCTCCACTTCTGCGCCCTGCTTCCCCTGCCTAGACGGTCTGACTAGAGGATAAGAAGAAGACGAAGCATTTCCCCCCAACCCACCGTTTCTCAGCCTGCCCACAGAGGACCTGCTACCGCCTGTGGAGAGCGGTTGAAAGACTGTCGTCGTCGTCTGCTGCTGCTGTCTCTTCATTATTTTCTCTTGAAAAGAGATGGTGGCAGGTTCAGTCCCTCTGTCGTCCACCCCCTCTCCTCCTACAGCAGCACCCCCGATCCCCCCCTTCTGCCCCTCCCTTTCGGATTCCGATAAAGACGAAGCCTGGATGCATGCGGGATGGGCAGGAGAAGACATTTTTGACGGTCTCAACGAAGGGGCGAGAAGCCTCCGGGATTGCAGAAGAGAAACTTTCAGAAGAGCTTCCGCACGCTGCATGCACACGTGTTGATGCAATGGAAAGGTACAGCAGGGAGAGGAAAAAACACGTATTCACATATGTTGTTTTCTTTTCTCTTTCGTATTCATGAGCTTGAATTCACAAAACGACAAGCAGGAAAACAGGCAGCTGAAGGGGACCACAGCTGCCACATGCTGGCAGCATGCATTCCACAGAAGCAAGCTTGAATGAGAAAGGAAAGAGTCTGGCCTGCTCATCTGCACGCAAGCAAAAAGCCGTCCTTTGTCTGACGTTTTCAAAGCACGGACGTCCGAATGCAAACGAGGCAGACTCTAGGTGCCGGAAGACGCGAAACAAGAAGAGCGGCTTGATTCTTTGCGTCCCTATTTTCCCTTGTCTTCCTTCTTGCGCTACACAAACAATCTGACACAACGCAATTCAATCAATTATCGTTTCCTCATCTGTCCAAAACACCTCATTCATGTCCACTCAAACAACTCTTAAGATTTGACAGCCATTTTCAGCGCATGAAGACATCCTAGTCTGTCTCAAAAACCACAAGTTTTTATGTGTCTCCTACCTGAAGTCAGTCAATCAAACACAAATCTGTGCACGGATACATCCATGCACACCCACCTCTTCCGCCCCTGCCCAGAACAGCTCCCCGAATCCGATCACCTTCAAGATCAGAAAGTGATGGTACTGAACCGTCGATCTCAGCACTCGCAATAAGTCGTATATGAAGAACTTGCGCTGGTCAACCGAAGGGATGGGAGACGGACAGACATCACCTGCTGGCGGGAACTCGGGGGAAGCAACCTCTCCACACATCAGGCCCCCCTCTCTAGTTCTCCTCAATCCCCCCCGGAACCGCATCGCCTCCCCAAAAGTCTCTGACGCTGCTGGGTAAAGACCAATGGCGTGATATTTCCTGAAAGGCTCCCATACGTCTTTTTTGTCTCTCTCCCCTTCACGTTGTCTGATTGCAGAGGCCGGTCTCTCTACAGCAACAGGAACGTCGTCCAGCTCCCCAGCGGAGGCAGGAGAAAGCGGACTGATTGGACTCAGAGGATTTTCTGTCGCCTCTGACCCCTCCACAGCAGAAGACTGAATCCCAAACTTCCACCAGTCGGCCCGATAGGACGGAAAGAATCTTCCTACTTTTGCAAGCACCCCCCCCTCTTTGTTTTCGATCAACGCCCTCTCGACCGCGTCGGCTTTCCGCCTTCTCTCCCCCGGCTGACGCACAGGAGCCCCCACCCGCACACCCGGAGTCGCGTCCTCCCCAGCACACCAAGAGAGAAGCACTGAACCTGCACACGCCATCTGGAAGGAAGAATGCACACACATGTATACATACACGCACGAAACCAAAAATAGGTGCATGTGCCAAGTTTATCGTCTTTTCTTTTTCTTTTTCTCTTTCTTCATTCTCTTATTTTTTCTCTTTGACAGACAGACTATATGTTTCTTCTCCTCCCTTCTTTTCTTCATGAACACAGTAGACAAAAAGACAGACAGACAGACAGACTACATATATGGTATCTTTCCCTCCTTTTCTTCATGATCACAACAGACAAAAAGAAAGAAAGCAACAAAGACAAAAGAGCACCACGATAACTCAGAAAAAGTGGGCAGACAGACTATATGTTTCTTCTTCTCCCTTCTTTTGGCATACATACATACATACATAACATACATACAGACAGACTATATCGTCTTTTCTCTGCCTTTTTCTCTTTCTGTATTCTCTTCTTTTTTTTCTTTGACAGACAGACTATATGGTTTCTTTCCCTCCTCTTCTTCAGGAACACAACAGACAGACAGACAGACAGACAGACAGGCAGGCAGGCAGGCAGGCAGGCAGGCAGGCAGGCAGACGGGTAGGCACAGAAATCTGGAGGGAAGAAAGGAGGACGAAAGCCTGATCTGCTTCCACATATGTAAAGCAGCTTCCTTCGGCGTGTTCTCCGAAACTATCGTATGCATCCGCCTCGATCCTTGTGTGCATCTGTCTCTTGTTGCTTTGGCAACCCTCGGGCTGTCTGTCTGCCCAAAGAGAGTCGGCAATACAGCGAAACAGCAAAGCAAGAAAGAGACAAGCCAACTAACCAAAGGCTCATACCGAACGTCCGGAAGAGCCTCTGCCAGATGGCAGAACCGGTGGAAGATCCTGAGGGCCCTCAAGACGATCTGTCTCGATAGAACAACACTGTCTCCTTGCCTGCAGACACAGACTATTCATTTTCTTTGTGTCGTTGCTTTCCCTTTTGCAGGCTCATATCACATAAGCGAACAAGGAACGGAATTCATCCTCGCTCAAATCTTTCGAGACAAAAGGCCTGCCCATTTTGATGCATACATAGGGATAGAGCAGCAGAATCTCGCTAACGCATTCACTATACTCAAAGGATAGCGACAAGGATGAAAGAGCAAGAAGCAGCCGTCTAAAAACAGAAACGAAGTCGACCAGAAAGAAAATGAACCGGCCAACAAGAAAGGCCGACAAAGAGAAAGGCAAGAAGCGACGGAAAGAAACTGCAGGACCTGCACATGTGTGTGAGGGACATCATGGAAATCGGTGTTCGTTCTGCCTCTTACCGTGCCATTGCCTCGCAAATTTCTTCAATCACGAGGCTCCAGCAGAAGGATCTCACGCATCCCCGCTTTGTCCATATCAGGTCGTTCCTTTTTTGCTTCTTCAGTTCTGCCCCCCCCTCTCCCTCTTCCGGCACCTTTGATCTTTTCAACTTTGACTCCTCAGTCTTGTCTGTCCCTTCTTCGGCTTCTGCCTCGGCTTCTACCTTGACCGTCGCCTCTACCTCGACTATTGAACCTTGGTCGGCCTCACCATTTGGAGAGAGCATAGGGCTCTCCAGAATTCCGTCCGACATCCCTCCTTCCATGTTCGACCCTTCAAATTCACCCGAATATTCCAGGGCTTTTGCTATCGACTTTGTGCGCCCTTTTTGAAGGGACAGGTGGAACAGTCGATCAAAGAGCAAAACTTTCGAAAGAGGAGACGGCCTCGCAAGTTAGCACCCCGAAGCGAAGGACTTGGGTTAAAACCTCCGACTCTCTGCCTTAAATACCCCGAAACCCCGTGTACTTATGGATATATACATCCGCCCGATTATTTGCAGCAGCCATGTCCTCTCGAGATCACGTACATCGTTTCTGCTGCTTGTCAGATGGATCAGACTGCCCTCAATCTGCCCTCAACCTCTATTATACCTCTATTAACCCCGAATACCCCTTTCGCAACTGAAATACTCCCGGGGAGCATGCCGTGGTCCCCAAAAGTTCATGAACTGTTGAATTTCGTTGGCCGGCTCCGCCGGCGGCCACGGTATCTGATGGGTATTAGGTATATTAGGTAGTAAAGGGAGGGTATAGGAGCTTCCGCCCGTCCGGGTAGTACCTCCACCCCATATACATGCATCACGCAAGTTGTGACGCAACTGTACGCAACTGCTCAGCATTACCCGGTGCAAATCACATGTCTGGTTATTTATATATGGTCTGTCGGCCCGCTCCCTAAGGTGGTCCTGGATAAGAAACCTCTGGCATGCAGAACCGTTCAATGAGGAAAAACAGGCTATTGAGGCTAAGACGGATAACCAATTCATGTGAGAAAGAGAAAACTCCAAACAAGCATACTGCATCATGGCTGAAGAGACCCAGCTCTAGGGCATTGCACATTTAAACATGCAGTCAGCAGGAGGCCCAACTCTAAAGCACTGCACATTTAAACACACAGTCAGCAGGAGGCCCAACTCTAGGGCACTGCACATTCAAATACGCAGTCAGCAGGAGGCCTAACTCTAGGGCACTGCACATTTAAACACACAGTCAGCAGAAGGCCCAGCTCTAGGGATTACTCCCCCTACTAGCGGTGTAAGACCTAGGTAGGTCTCTACAGTGACACAAAACCTCTCTCGCACACACAACACGCTGGTTTTATATAGCACTCCGCTGCACTTGTTCGCAAAAGAGGGTAAATAACCTTCTCAGATGAAAGTACTCTCACACAAACCTCCCTGAACCGAAGTGCTACTTGAAAAAATATAATCAAGATGATCTCTACCTGAAGCATCGTTTTTCAAGAGACCGTCCACGCCTGCGGCGTAGCTGGTCAACTTCCCGGGTCAAGACACCATCCAGATATGCGGCTTTCGTTTTGAAATTCAAGACACTATAAATCATCCGCGCCTAGTATGGCGCAGACTTTTAAGTGGTAGTTAGGTTCAGAGAGGTCCTCACATACACACACTGAAGAGACTTACACACGCGAGCACCCTACTCGGAAAGATGATCTTTCATTTTTTTAAAAAAGCCCTCTAAACTTTCAAAAAATAGACTATCTTTCAAAAAATTACCGAAAATTCATTTTAAAATTTACAGGTGTTTAATTGTATGACTTTGTTGAAAAAAATTGATAGATCAAGGCATATGGAGAGTCTGATGGTTTCACGTGAAACCGTGATTGAGCAGAAAATAAAAACAAGTTTCTGTTTAAACCATGCTTCATTTTTTTTGAATCACAACATAGATCATAACAGTGGCCTTTAAATTTGGAGATCTTTCTGCTTCTATCCCTCTTACTGGAAGGAATTCAACCACCGCAGAAACTGTTGTCTCTGCTGATGAGCCGTGTAGGCCTCCTTATAGTCCTTGCCTGCCATGTGGGACGTGGGACGGCTGAGATACTTTTTTTTACAAAGGTTGCAAGTGTACTTGACAACCCAGCCTCCGCCAGCCTCTGCGCTGCAGAATGAGGTGAGAAAAAAGACCTTCGATCGTTTAATTAAAATTAAAAATTTTAATTTTGCTTTTAATTTTAGGACATTAAGGATAATATAAGATAAACATACTGTTAGTGTGTAAATTAATATGACTTAGAGATCAATGTGTCAAACTTTTGTATTTTGTTCATTTTTTCTAAAGTTAACAAGCAGTTTTGAGGTGATTGTAAGTGCGCCGCAGGCGGAAATTTTTTTTTTGCGCCTGTTTAGTCATTCTTTCTAGTGTTGATTGTCAGTCTTTCTTTTTTTACAAAAGTGCTCCAAATCTTTCATTTTTCATCTTTCATTTTTCTCAAAAATGCCGCTGATCTTTCCGAGTGGGGTGCCCGCGCCTACACACTGACCTGAATTCAGATATACCTTCTGGGTCCACGGGCTTTGGCCTGTGCTCTCCTTCGTGGAAGGTGTACGTGGGCACGTATACGTGGGCACGGAATGAAGCTACTTCATTACAGACAAAGAGACACCTGCAGTCTGTTTGCAGTTTGATAGGCAGAAAGCAACACGCATTGCTGCCCAAATCTGCCCATGCATATATGGCAAATATCTAGGCAAATATTCATGTATATCATCCAAACAGGTCATTCGTCCAAAGAAAAGAACTTATTGCCAGAGAGAAACACACCCAGATAGAGGTGAAAGAGTGTAGGTAAGAAGGGCCGGGTTCCATTCTTGCCGGAAGGTTCCATTATTGCAAGTAGGCAAGCAGACTGTGCATGAAAACGTGCGCATGCAAGGCTGTATGCAGAGAAAAGTCTTTTGGATAGAAGAGAAAGTTTTCTGAAGGAAGATGCTTGCATGCATGTTTCTTTGCCGTCTCCATACCTCTTCTTTACCTCATACCTTCTTTTATCCTCCCAATCTGACTGCCCTCGTCAGATTAGTGGACACGAGGGCAAGTAAGGCTCCACAGAGACCCTTTCATCGCTCCAGCTTGCCTTCACAACGCTCGGACGGTGCACAATGTGATCACTTCAGGTCATTTGGTCAGTTTTGGCTATGTTTTGGGTAGGTCTGAGGTCTGAGACCTCTTTTCACAAATCTGCTCTCACAAACTCACACCGAGGTAACCAGGTCTCAGCATCCTTGCCTGCAGACTGCTCACGCACACCAAATCGACCCCGGACCTATTTGTATGGAGTAGGGGGGGTGATGCTCTAGCTAGGGCACTGCACATTCAAATACGCAGTCAGCAGGAGGCCCAACTCTAGGGCACTGCACATTTACATACGCACTGCCACTGCCAGTCAGCAGGAGGCCCAGCTCTAAGGCACTGCACAGCCATGTCGAATCTAATCTTCCTCTCCATCCACACACCGACCGACACCGATTCCATCTCCTTTTCCATTCGCACGCCGACTCCATATCTCCCTCCCTAACCGCACGCCTATTCCAGTTCCCTCTCCATCCGCACGCCGACTCCATCTAGCTCCCTCTCGATCTATCCACACACCGACTCCATCTCCCTCACCATCTACACGCCGACTCCATCTCCCTCCACCATCTACACGCTGACTCCATCTCCCTCCCCATCTACACACCGACTCCATCTCCCTCTCCCTCTCCATAATATTACGCACGCCGTCTCCATCTCCCTCCCCAACCACATGCCGACTCCATCTCCCTCTCCAACCGCACACCGTCTCCATCTTCGTCTCCATCCACACGCCGACTCCATCTCCTTCTCTAGTCTCCTTCTCCATCCACACGCTGACTCCATCTCCCTCTCCATCCGCACGCTGACTCCATCTCCCTCTCCAACCGCACACCGTCTCCATCTTCGTCTCCATCCACACGCCGACTCCATCTCCTTCTCTAGTCTCCTTCTCCATCCACACGCTGACTCCATCTCCCTCTCCATCCGCACGCTGACTCCATCTCCCTCTCCATCCGCACGCCGACTCCATCTCCCTCTCCATACACACGTCGCAGCTCAGCTCTAGAGCATGCACGCACTCCACACGAGATCGGAAAGCCCAGCCTTAAGGCAGGAGAAAGTGAGAGGAAGGGCGGCTCAGTTCTAGAGCACGCTCCTCAGAAATATGAGATTGGGAAGCCCAGCTCTAGGGCAAAGAGAGGGCGGCTCAGCTCTAGGGCATGCACCCCAAAATCTAAACCACTGTCCACCACTGTCTCTGCGCCCCGCCGCGCTCCCGACCCAATCTCCCTCGCCATCCGCACACCGACTCAAGCTCCCTCTCCATCCACACGCCGACTCCATCTCCATATCCGTCTCCATCCGTATACCGACTCCATCTCTCTTTCTATCCACACACCAACTCCATCTCCCTCTTCATCTACACGCCGACTCCATCTCCCTCTCCATCCATATGTCGCAACTCAGCTCTAGAGCATGCACGCACTCCACACGAAATCGGAAAGCCCATGCAGCCTTAAGGCAGGAGAAAGCGGGAGGAAAGGCGGCTCAGTTCTAGAGCACGCTCCTCAGAAATACGAGATTAGGAACTTCAAGCCTAGCTCTAGGGCAAAGAGAGGGCGGTTTAGCTCTAGGGCACACACCTCAGAATCCAAACCACTGTTCGCCACTGTCTCTGCACCCCGCCGTGCTCCCGACTCCACCAACGCATCAGAATTGCCCTCAAAGTCACATCTTTCACCAGAACGGTAGCTTGTTATCAGAAGGGTATCAGGACGGTAACAGCTCCTAACCACTGTCTCTGCACACTCCCCTTCAGAGTGTTGACAACATGGAGAGTCTCTGACCAGTCTCGTTACTGAAGGGTAGTCGGGCTCTGTTTTCAAAGGGGTGTGTCACTGCCAGTGGGCGGGGGCAGAAATAGGTGGGCAAAAGGAGACCCACACTCTAGCCGCCTCACCAAGTGAATTGAGTGGGGGTTCATAATTTGAGGGCTCGGAGCTCTCTACACGGACTGAGGGAGGTTTAGTCTCTGACGGTGGATAAAAGGAGAGTCTGACTCCCACTGTAACGCCGGGCTCGTTTATACCCTAGCTGACGGTGGACGAAGGGATGCTCACTCTGGCGGGCTCTACATATAGACTTTTCTTCTATCAATATAATTGTTGCAACGACCTAGGCAATGACTCCCCCTTTGAAGCTGGAACCGAGGGCAACACCAGCCAGACAAGCGATAAGTAACAGAAACAGAGGCCCACCCTCCAGAAAATTAAAAGCGCCGCGACACCAGAGAAACGACATAAACAGGGAGCTCCAGGGAGTTCCGCGCTAGAGTTCCGCGTTCCGGACAACAAACGGATGAAGGCCAGAGGTATGTATAGAAGGTCCTCCTTCGTCTATCCACCGCAACACTAATCCCAAAAGGAAAGGACACATGTGGACGCAGAGACCCTGATAGCCCGGGATCATGGCTGTACATGGCCGTACACGGAAGGGACGATTGAAGGGACTAGCAAGGACAGATACGAACTGATTGAACACCAAGGATCTGGGTAGAACTGAGAAGAGATAGAACCGGTTATTTCGAAGGTTAGACAAAAAAAAAATAACACCTCCAATCTTAGGCGTTTCTACTTCATTTTTCCTCTTCAAAGCTTTGTTCTACCTCTCTATACTTCTCATTTGAGCCTCTTGCTGATCGTAGTGGGGAGAGAGGCTCCAGGGGCGCCAGTATATACATATGGGTTGATGTCCGTTGTCCGCGGCTCCGCCGGCGGCCACGTGTGGTCTATTGGCATGTAATTCAGCTTGGGGGGGTACTACATGGTACTACCACTTTTAACATACCGTCGGCCGGGGCCCGGGGGCCACGGCATTATAAGCTCAAGACGTCGCCCGGCCATGCCGGGGCCAAATGCAGCATTCCGTCTATTTCCGTCTAGCTCCCTCCGCGGCATTTCGCGGCATCTTCCAGATTCTTCCAGCCCATCATCTCCCCAATTCTCATCACAGAATTCAGCACATGTCGTTGACACTCGGTGCATGGATTTTGGACCAAAACGGCTCTGCTAACTTCGACTTCTTCCTTGGCAGTTTATGATGGACACCGTCTTTTTGGGTGATGCAAGACATGACGTTCCTTACTTTGCGTCCTCGTCTGTCACCTCAAAGAGTGTTCAATCGTTTTGGGTACTGTAGGAGCTCGTAAATGATAGAGGAATCCTTGAACGCTGATCGTTTACACTCTCACTTCCCCTGCTCTTTTCAGGGAGGGGACAGGGGAAAGGCAGTGATGGACAAAATCTACCTCCTTGCATTGTGAATCTCCAGCTCATCCCTCACCAGGAGACTTGTACGTCTCTTTGGTAGATCCCTCTTTCCCCTCAGACTTGTCTTTCTCGGGAAAATAATCGAAAATGAACTTTGATGATGAGCAGCTCAGAGACCAGCAGGACCAACAGCAGCAGGCTCAAGCGGGCGAAGGGCAGGAGCACATCCACCCCCAACCAGAGGAACTTCAACATCAGCAGCAGCCCGATGGAATGCAAGCTGATGCGGGCATAGTTCAGCCGCAGGAACCGTGGCCACCTCAGCAGGAGCCAGGAGCTCTACTAGCGGCCTGGAGGCACCTAGAAGCCTCTATCCGCTGCCCCTCCTGCAGCAGATTTCTTCGAGAGCCCCAGATAATTCCCTCCTGTCGTCACGTTTGCTGCTTCGGCTGTCTCCGTAGTCGGGGCCCTGGCGTGCCTGGTTACCATTGTCCGGTTTGCAACAGTTTTTCTGAAGAGGTCAGCATGCATCATGTTCTTTCTGTTTCGTCATCTCTGCAAGTTTCGTCTGTGCTGTACGTCAGGGAAGGGCTCGAGGCAACAATTATATTGCGTTTCGGTCCGTGAAAGTGTAGTCTCAATTTGTTGTCTCCTTGAATTTTGCCCTCCCTCCCTCGCTCGCCACCCCCCTTGTGCATCTCTCCCGTGATTGTTCGCCGGCATTTGTTTTTTTGTCTTTGCTTTGTGCAGGCGTTCCGTGTAGGTGTGCTTGATGACCTCCTTGACTTCCTCGTGTGGCGGCATGTCGCTGTGCCGGTGATTCGAAATTTTTTCGAAGCTTCGGTAAGTCTCTCGATAGAGAGGTGCGCTCGTGCGGACGTTTTATTCTGTCCTTCTTTGTTGTGGTGGCGTGGAGTGTCACAGAATCTCACAGACACGCTCACGCGCACACATGTGTTTCCACACGCAAAGGAGATTGACAGGGGATAAAATGAGTGCTTGCTGTGTGGAATTCATTTCCTTCCAAGTGTAGCCTTCCAAGGAAATTCGTGAGGCACTCCAGGGCGTAGAGGGTCTCTCAGACCGCACGTTCGTTCATCACGGGAGACCTGTATGCATACCCTGTGTCTGTGCGCTGCCAGGAGCGTGCGTGCGTCGTAATGTGTATTGCGTGCAGGTTGCCCAGTCATTAGGTGAGGCTTCGACGGGCCCTGGAGGTTCGTCGTCAAGGCCCCAAACTCCGAACAATGGGATGGGGGGAACGAGCAGCGGACTGGGCACCGGTAACGGAAATGGGCAGTCGAGTAGGAACGGAACGCAGAACGGCAACGGAAATGGTGCGACTGGTTACGGTAATGGAACCACCGAATACTACATCTCGAGCACCCCATCACTAGTTCACAGAGCCACCCCCCGACTCCACCCCGCACCTGTTCCTCCCTACCCCCACATGCACGGTGCCCTTCCCTCCACTGGCGGGCTCTCTCTGTCGTACAGAGGTCGCGGGACAGAAGTTGAGCGGTCCCTCCCCCCCTATCAGCCCGGACCGACACGGACGGCCGTTGAAACGGTCGGAGACCCTCGGGCCGCCGTGTCGTCGGGCTCTGCCGCTGCTGGCTGGTCTGGCCCCTCCCGCGTGGGGGGCCCACAGCCCCTCCTACAGGAGGTCTCCTCGTCGTCGTATTCGTCCATGCAACAGCTATCTGCACCACAGCCACAGCATTTGCATGCCTATGGCCAGGCCGCGACGGCGGCAGCAGCAGGGAATGCACCTCCGGGCGGGCAGGCTGGATTACGTATGGGCCCTCCACCTCCCCCTTACAGTGCTACTGATCAAGCGACAGGAGCTGAGGTGTCGGCTGCTGGCGAGGTAGGTAGATGAATCAGCCGAGCATGCAAAGTCAGGGATTGTTTTTTTCTTGCTTGTTACTTTCCTGCATGTTCTTTGCTGTGTCTGTCTGCGTGTCTATCTATTACTCTGCATTCTTCGTTGTCTCTAGAGAAAACAGAAGAAACCAATAAGCCATAAACTCTGTCTTCCATCTTTCTCTCCCGCTCCCTCGCCCTCTCTTTTCCACCTTTTCTTTCTTTCTTTCTTTTCTTTCTTTCTCTTTCTTTCTTTCTTTCTTTCTTTCTTTCTGTCTTTCTTTTCTTTCTTTCTTTCTTTCTTTCTTTTCTTTCTTTCTTTCTTCCTTCCTTCCTTCCTTCCTTCCTTCGTTCGTTGCCTCCCTCCCGCCTTCCCTCCCTCCCTCCCTCCCTCCTCCTTTGTCTCTGTGAGTGTTTGTTTATTTAGTTCCCTCACCTCCTGCTCCCCCAGTTTTCTGCATTTCCGTCAGTTGGCATGCAATGCGTCAGTCAGTCAGTCAGTCAGTTAGGCAGTCAGTCAGTCAGTCAGTCAGTCAGTCAGTCAGTCAAGTCAGCTGTCTGCCTGCCTGTCTGCCTGCCTGTCTGCGATGAAGAGAAGGGCGGAAAAGAAGTCATGTAGTCTGTCAAGCGAGAGAATGCGTTTATTCTGTTTCTTCTTCAATTTGCCTTTCCGGCCTTTCTTGTGTTGTTCTTCTTTTCTTTTCGCCATCCGCTTCAGTCTTCTCTGGAGCTGCGGGCACGTTTCGATAGAGTCAGACCAGTTTCAATCCTTTCCCCTCCCCTCCCCTCCCCTCCCCTCCATTTCAGGTTCTTCAAAACCCCGAGTCTCGTGCTACCCTGGAGCAGCAACACCTTCTTGTTGCTGCTTCTGCTTCTGCTGCTGCTCCGGCGGCCTCCGTTGCGACTCCTTTTTTGGGTCTTGGAGGCAACACTCTTGCTGCTCCTGCTCGTGCATGGGGCGGTGACGGTGTCCCGATGGCGACAACAACCTTCTCTTCAGTGCATGGGGACGCCGCACGGCCTGCCCTTCATGTTCCTTTCCCCATGCCCATGCAGCAGCAGCAGCAGCAGGGGATAGGGGTCCCGGGTGCCTCTTCATCGTCCTCTTCCTCCTCCTCCTCTGCCGCCTTTCCCACTCACCCATACCACCAACGCCACCACCCAGCCCTTGCGGCCCTGGAGCAGCAACACAGGCAGGAAGAAGAACGGCTGCTGGCGAGCCTCCGGCAACAGCAACATGGGGAACTGGAAACTGCGGCAGCACAGCTTCCGCCTGCCCCTGGGACGTTCCCCCTCCCCTCTTTTCCTGCACGTCCGCCGACCTCCACAGGGCCTTCTGTGCCAGAATGGGGGGGGGGACCGGGCCCCGGAACCAACTTGCCAAGTTTCCCTATCTCTGCGGCTGCCGTGCCGATGCAGCAGCAAGACCCCCACATGACACCACACGGTGGTGGTGCTATTACGGGGCCGCTTCGTGCTGGAACGAGGCTGACGGGGCCAGGGGGTGTTCGTCTTGGTCGTTCGGGGGATGAGCGAGTGAGGCTGACGAGGGACACGTCTGCGGTCTCTCGAGAGCTGGGTCCCCTTGGGTAAGTTGGTCCTTTCTTGGTCTCTCTTCGTTTTTCCCTTCCTTGCTGGCTCCCTTTCTTCCCTTCTCTTTCTTCCTTCCTTCTTTCCTCCCCTCCCTTCTGTCTGTCTGTCTGTAGTCTGTCTGTCTGTCTGTCATGAAAAAAAGAAGTGAGAGGAAGAAACATATAGTCTGTCTGTCTTCCTATCTTTCCTCTGCTTTCTTCTCGTCTCTCTTTTTTTTTCTTGCTTGCTTCCTTCCCTCCCTTTCTTTCTTCCTGCCTGTCTGAAAGAGAAAAAGGGAAAGAAAAGACGATATAGTCTGTCTGTCTGTCGGACTTTTGAAAGAAAGAAACAAAGAGAAAAAGGAAAGAAAAGACGATATAGTCTGTCAGAAAGGAGAAGAAGAAACAAATAGTCTGTCTAGTATATCTACATGCAAGGAGGGAGAGGAAGAAACGTATAGTCTGTCTGTGTTCATGAAGAAAAGGAGGGAAAGAAACCATATAGTCTGTCTTTTGTCTCTTCTTTCTTTCTTCCTTTTTTGTCTGTTGCGTACATGAAGAAAAGTAGGAAGAAGAAGAAGAAACATATAGTCTGCCCGTCTTTCTGACCGAAGGAGGGAAAAGAAGTCCTTCCCTCCCTCCTCTCCTTTTTCTCGCCTTCCTTCTTTTTTTTTTTTCTTTTGTTCTTTTCGTCTTTCTTTCTTTCCCCCCTTTCTTCCTTCCTTAGTTGGTACAAGTTAGCATGTCTGAGGTTTTTCTGGGGCACGGGGCATGCACGGGGTGGCATGCGTCAGTACATTTATTTCCTTTTCTTTTTTTGTCGGTTCTGTGAATGACGCTCGTGACTTCCTCGTTTTGTCCAGTGAATTGATAGTCCCTCTGGGTTTCCTCTTCTCTTCTCTTCTCTAAATTTTATGCTCAGAACATTTTTCTCTCAGTCACTCACTCTCTTTGCATGTATGTGTGATGACGGCCTCTGCCCGTGTCTTCCCTTAATTACCTCATATTTTCCGGGGGTTCGTGTGATAGAACGAGATCTATCTGCCTACTTTCTTTTCCATCTAGCGAGCGTTTGTTTTGACACAATCTGGATGGGATCTTGTCTGATCTTTCTAATCAGTTTGTTTTACTTGAGCAACCTTTTCCTGCCTGCTCCCCTGCCTGCGCATTCTTTTCTATTTGTCCATTTCTCGTCTCTCTGAAGTTGGCTCTTATGTTTCAACTGACCCCTTTTCATACAAGCGCCCTGAAGGAAGAAAGCTCTTTGGCCTCCCACAAGGGAGGGTGTTTGAAGGGACAATCAATCAGTCAATCAATCAATCAATCAATCAATCAGTCAATCAATCAATCAATCAGTCAATCAATCAATCAGTCAATCAATCAATCAATCAATCAATCAATCAATCAATCAGTCAATCAATCAATCAATCAATCAGTCAATCAATCAATCAATCAGTCAATCAATCAATCAATCAATCAATCAATCAATCAATCAGTCAATCAATCAATCAATCAATCAGTCAATCAATCAATCAATCAATCAGTCAATCAATCAGTCAATCAATCAATCAATCAATCAATCAATCAATCATTTGTTTAATTGTTCTTGGAGGGAGGGGCATGCCTGTGCGTGCAAGTGGCGCGTCGTGACTCACTCATCCACCGAACCCGACAGACAAAGTTGATCGATCGTACATCGTTCCGAGAGGTGGTAGGCATCCTGTTTTTAAGGGGAAAGTGAGCAGTCATTAATATACGTTTTTGCGCGCCTCTCTCAGTCTTTCTGTGCAATCATGTGTGCATTCCTTTCTTCCTTCTTTCCTTTGTGCCTTCCTCCCCTCTTGTTCTCCTACAGGGCGAATCTATTCGTCTGCCGCCTTCCAGAGTGGGCCGATGAACTGGATCTCCGTCGGTTGGTGACGAGTGCGGGTCTGCTGGAGGTGTTCCAGGGGTGCTCTGTGGCGAGGCACGAGGAGGGATTTTCCAAGAACGTTGGGTGGGTGGGGGGATGGGCGGACTGGCTGACCAGTAACGAGAAATTTTGTGCCGCATGAACAGTGCATTGAGAATCTAAACGGGCCCTTCTCAGTATCTGAAGAATACGTCGCATCATGTGCTCTGCATGCTGCTGCTGCGAGAAGAGGGCATGCATGAACCGAAAGGGAGGATGGCAGACAAAAATGGGGCACCCGGACTGCTCCTTTCTTGCCCACTGTGTCTATGTTTTCTGGTCTTCTGCATCCTTTTTTATTTTCGTTTTGCAGCTTTCTCTCGTTCAAAACTCCCCAAGCAGCCTTCCGCGCACTGACTCTGCTTGATGGGGCCCAGCTGTCGATCGAGCCGGAGGACGAGAGAATGGCCATTCCTCAAGTGGAAAAGTCAGTTGATTTGTTTGTTTTTCGGGCAAGCATGAAGGTGCATGGAACTTTTGCGAGGCGGTAGGGTGTCTCAAGAAGGCTTGTTCACCTTCAACTTGCTGCCCGTCTGCCCGTCTTGTTGACTGAAAGTGAAGAGAGGAATGGGAAAGGAGTATCTCCGGCACTCTGTCTCGCTTTGTCCGTGCGCATCCCATAATGATGATTGCGGGTTCTCATGGCGAAATTCAACTGGACGGTGCGTGATTCTCATGGTCTTTCATCAGAGAGGACGCCTTGGTGTCTTCATTGAAACCCGAAAGACTTCATTCTAATCTCGTGCTCTATGGCGTTTCTCGATTGAAAAATTAAGCACGCAAGGAATCTTGTTTCGAACCAACGGCTTTGCTTTCCAGTACCGTCCTTTCATCGTTTCTTTTGTGGTGTTTGTCGTCGTGTCTGTTTCTCTCTTTGAAAGGCTTCGGCCGATCGGCCGGGAGGCACGGGATGAAGGAAGGGGTTTGAAAGCAGCAGGTCCTCATGCATGAAAGCAGCAGGTCCTCATGCATGAAAGCACACTTTCGTTTGCTTGGACACTCACACTGTCTGTCTGTTTGTCTGTTGCATCATGCATCTCGATCGTTTATTCTCCATTCCCTTAATTCACGCCACGAATGCATGAATGAAGCAGGAAGGCTGGGGGCCGACTAATCATCGTCGACGTCAAACGCGCCGACCTCGCCGAGATGATGGTCTTGCTAGACTCCCACTCGCGCTTCATACTGCAACAGAGAGTCCAGAGGAGCCAGTAGGAAGGACGTACAATGAGATAGACATTCACACACACACACACACGCACACACACAGAGAGACAGACAGACAGACAGATAGACAGGCAGGCAGACAGAAAAGAGAGACATAATAGCGGAGGAGTCTCTTGTCTTTTAAAGAAAAAAAGTATTTCTTCTTACAGGCGGGGAAGCGAAGGGAAGGAAGCACAGAGGAGCGAGACAGCAGAACTCCATGGAATCAGAGAGAAGAGCAGAAGAGAAAGGAATCAACCTCGAAGAGGCATACGAGGAGCCACCATGGACATTTGTTCACTGAATGAATAATGACAAGTGAGCTCGGAACCAGAAGAGTGCCATGAGTCACGTGTCACACAATGCACCCAGCCAGGCGAAGGTTGCGTGGCTGGAGGGCCCTCCGAAAAGGGTCTCTCCGGCGCCCGCAAGGCGAAGGTCCGTGCAAAAAACCGTTTGGAGTTCTCCTTCCCGGCTGTGTGTCTTTGCGCTTTTCGTGCTGGAGCAAAGACCGACAGCAAAGCCCCCCACCCATGCAAGAAAAGAGAAAGATGTGCATACATGCATGCATGCATGCATGGATTGTCCGATCGAGTCTGTGGGTCCTGCCTAGCTCGGAAGTTTCGTGGACAGCCTTGCGTCGTGCGACGACACCTCCTGCATCGAGGCCTCATCAGCTGTCCGTTCAGACAGGTAGATTATGGGGATGCAAGTAACAAGAAGTAGCAGGAAGGAAGGTGGCATATGCGGTTGGGTGATTTGCAAGGACACGCAAGATGGGGGGAAAAAGACACGAACGACGTTTTCACAGCCTTGACGTTGGAGTTCGGAATGAAGTGCGGGGGACCTTTTGGCACGGATGGGTCTGCGAGTTGACATGGAAGCGAAGGGAAATGAAAGCGACCAAACAAGAGTGACGGGGGGGGGGAGTACGAAGAGAAAGAATTAAGTGTGGACAGTTCCCCGCACGCCCTTTGTGGGCCTCCCTCCCTCCTTCCCTCCCCCGCTTTCTTTCTTTCTCTGTCTGGAAAATTGATGATGAAAACTCACGAAGGACAAAAGGAAAAAGAAGGGAGGAAGAAAAAGAGAGCGACAGAGAGAGAGAGAGAGAGAGAGCAACAATGAAGACATACAAACAGGCAGCGATGCCGGGGCCCAGGGCCTCGGTTCTTGTCTAGATCTGTACACCGCCGCGACCTTGGTCAACGTGAAACGCGCGGGAGCTCACCCGATCTCGACACCCATCCGTCATCCCGGCTCCGTGCGAACGGTCGCAGAAAAACAATCCCTGCGCCAACACACAAACGTGCC
The DNA here is from genome assembly GCA_018398765.1 of Chromera velia. Taxonomy (NCBI): domain Eukaryota; family Chromeraceae; genus Chromera; species Chromera velia. The sequence continues at coordinate 20,079 of JAHBMJ010000677.1, read as the reverse complement.
CCTCAAACAACATGTGCGGGACCAAAACTGACGCACGCATGCAACGTTCGACGTGACCCACTATGCCCACGGTTCACGGTAGCTGTTGCACGTCAATACGTTCAATTAAGGATCTTCGATGCACGAACATCGGCAAAAAAGAACAGGTATGGGGCAAACGTAGCAGCATATGCTTCTATCGGGACTAGATGGAGGTAGCAAGCCCACCAGTAAGTTCAAATCCGCAGGCCATCCCACGTTTGTGCATGCAGCTTTTTGACTGACCTTGCTAGTAACGAGAATCAGTGCAGTCATGAACTCTGTACAGTCAAGTCAAGCATCTGTCTGGATACGTAGTGAGAGTATCAAATCTTCAGGGCAGAGATCCTATATGAAGATAGACACGCAGACGTTCTTTCGCCTTTCCTTTCATCTTTCCCGCTTGAATGACGGCCTCTCCACTTCCAGGTTTTTGTCTGTTTGCATGACGGCCTCGCCACTTTCATCTTCCTTGAGTGCTTGCATGAAGTCTTCTCAGCTTCCATCTTTCCTGTTTATTTGCCTGATGGCTCTCTACTTTCTTCTGTCTAGTAAGACTTGCTTGTTTGCATGCATGACGTCTTTCCGCACTTCCATCTTTCCTAGCTGCCTGCGTGGAAGACGGCCTCTCCCGTTTCATCAATATTTCCTGTCAACTTGCATGACAGCTTCTTCGCTTCCATGTTTCCTGTCGGTTTGCATGACGTCTGCTCAGGTTCCATCTTCTGTGTCTGCTTGCACGATGACTTGCCACTTTTGTCTGTCTTGTCTGCTTGAAGACGGCTCTCCACTTCCATCTTTCCTGGCTGCTTGCATGTATGACGGCCTCTCCCGTTTCATCTTCATCAATATTCCTGTCAACTTGCATGAAGGCTTCTGGCTTCCCTTTTTCCTGCCCGCTTTTATGACAGCCTCTCCACATTCAGCCTCCCTGTCTGCTTGCTTGACGACTCCCCACTTTCGTCTGGCCTGCTTGTATGAGGGCTCGCCGCTTTCATCTTTCCTGCCTGCGCGTATGGCGGCGTCTCCCACTTTTATCTTTCCTGTCGACTTGCATGAAAGCTTTTCCGCTTCCATGTTTCCTGTTGGTTTGCATGACGTCTTCTCAGTTTCCATCTTCCCTGTCTGCATGCACGATGAGTTTCCACTTTCCTCCGCTTCCGTCCGTCTTGCCTGCTTGCATGACGGACTCTCCAGTTCCTACCATTTTTCCTGCCTGCGTATATGACGGCCTCTCCAGTTTTATCAATCTTTCCTGTCTGCCAGCCTGTCTGCTTGGAGAAGGTCAGCTTCACTTTCATCTTCCGTGTCCATTCACATAATGACGTGTCAGTCTTCATCTTTCTTCTCTCTCTGCGTGTATTATGTCTGCTCCACTTTCATTTTTATGGTTCTCTTTTCTGCTTTCATATTCTTGGATACTGGCTGTTCCTAGCTAGATGAAGAACGTTTTGTTCCTAAAATGTAGAAAACGCAGTCTTTGGAAGGATTGAGTTTTTCTGGAAGTTTAAATTGCAAGAACACTGAGACAATAACAAAGACTTTGTCAGATAGAAGTTTCTAACATATTCGTCGTAACAATATATTCTGAGTTCACTTTTGTAATCTTTTGTATGAAAAATTATTATAGGCAAAATCTTTGTTCTGTCTATAGGCTCTACCTTGCTCATGGATTAAAAAAACTTAATGAACGTCAGAATATTTATGGCTAGATTTACAGCTGAATATATAGAAGCAATCGAAGATAAAAAGAAAAAAATATTAAGCAACTTTGCTATATATTTTGATTGATTTGAGTTAATTTCAGTATCTCTCTCCATGCATATCACGTTCAATCAATTTACGAAATTTTGAAATAATTGTCTTCTATGAAGTAGTTGTATAAGTAGAGATCTACTTGTTCCTACTCTAGTTCCTACTGCACTCTATGTTCACACTCAAAGTTTGAAGGTTTGCTCATGCATCTCTGTGTCTGTCTTTTACACTACCCAGACGGCCGTTTCGACTCTTACGAAAAAGAGTCTCATGGACGGGCTTTTAAAGACTTTTCGTTTGATGCATCGTACAGAAGAAGGCACACAATGCAGCTTGATGCCATTGGATGTGATACCTTGTTTACCAGCAACGTCTGGCTTGCATAATCTGGTTGTACTATGGCAATCAACGGTCAAATTGCGGGTACCTGCTCCCCCAGTTCGGTTCGCGTGACTTGCAGGGCTCTGAATTTTTCCTCCTTATTTGTTTGGCCCTTTGGGGCGCGGGGAAGTCGCGCGAGTGAGGGGCATGCATCACAACCTTCGCGTCGATCTTCTGCATGTACACGCGCGTCTGACCTTCGCACTTGATATAAAAGAGTGCTTGAAGGCTGGAAGTAACAACCTAGCTCTCTTTTTTTTTCTCTTTTCTGTCTCGCATCTTCTTTTTTTGGCTTGTATCGTCTGTTTCTCTGTTTGTGATCTCCCGGCGGGTCTGGTGTGGGTTGGCAGGCATGTTCTGCTCAATCCGTGATCTGCTTCTGTGTTTCTGCTCGTCAGCGCTTATTCGTTCTTTCTTCTTGTGCATTCTTGTGCTTCTCTGTCCGTTTCTTTGTGAGCGTTACCCCCAAGAAGGCTTCCTATGGTTGATCCGGAGCGGCCGTCAAAGCCCGGGCGCCAAAGGTGCCCAGCTGCCAAAGCCTAACCACGCCGAAGGCACGGGCCTGCTAAAGCCCAACCACGCCGAAGGCACGGGCCTGCCAAAGCCCAACCACGCCGAAGGCACAGGCCTGTCAAAGCCCGACCGCGCCGAAGGTGCAGGCCTACCAAAGCCCGACCGTGCCGAAGGCGCGGGCATGTCAAAGCCCGATCGTGCCGAAGGTACGGGCCTACCAAGGCCTGACCGCGCCGAAGGCGCGGCCATGCCAAAGTGCGACCGTGCCGAAGGCGCGGGCCTACCAAAGCCCGACCGTACGTGCCGCCCCAATTAAAGCCCACATGCATGTGGCTTTTGCAGTTGTACATATTAATGCATGCATGCACAAAGGTGCAAAAGCTGTCTGAAAAACGTCTCGGTCTTCTGGCTTGTTACTGTATGTCGGTCCGCTATGGTCAGCACTTACCCTTAGGCTGGCGAATTCGATCTGACTGTGACACTGTCTGTGTACTTTTCTTTTCCCAAAATATCCAGCCTGCCTTTTGACGCTCATTTGCGAATCGCTGTGTCGGACTTCCTTGAAGATGCGGCCCTTGCGGAGTCAGTTTCTGAAGAAACAAAGTTCTTTCTAAAGATATTGGGGGTGGAATCCACAGAGCATATTGAGAAGTACTTTGAACCCCGAAAGGAATTTGAAGCTCTGAAACTTCGACATGTTCGACAGGCCGACGAATTGAAGACTTTTCTTTTGAAGTGGCTTGGAGGGGGCTCACAGAAAGCGGAACCTCAGCAAAAGGCGCCTCCGGTGCAGGAGGCTGACACGCAGTCTCGGAAACAGACTGCTCCCCCCTCTGCGCGGGAGGAGAGTCCTCCTTCTGGAGCATCGCGAGGATTGATAGCCAACTGGATGGGTCCGTTTCTTTTTTACTGGCTGACTCAATCGTTCTGCATGCATGCATATCGAAAAACTGCATCCGCGGTCAGTGTTCTCCACTTCTCTTCACGCACTGTCTCAGACTGCATAACCTTGCAACGATTGCAAAAGCTGCAGTAAATAAAGTCATGCCAACAACGTCGAAAGACACGGTGGCAGCAGGCCGTCATCGTTTTCGCGGCTCGATCAGACAGGCAGCGATTCACCGAGATGATGCATCCCGAAAGGGATACTGGAAGGGCGATATGTATCAGCTTCTCCGTTTCACTTTTGATGGGGAGTCTCTAAGAGAGGAAGGCAGATCTGACAGAGTGCTTCCTTCTTTCGAGCAAGCTACCGTGTCTTGTGTGTTTGTGCTAGGTGTTTGTGCATATTGAACAACTCACGTTTAAATTTGTGCAAATGAATCAACAGGGAAGTACTTTGTGTATCAGTCACTTGCAAAGGAGGACGTTGACCATACCTATACAGTTGTATCCTTTTTGACCTTAGGGGAGGGAGGAGTCTTCTTCTTTAACTTTCTTCGAACTCCTTCGCACCCTTTGATTCCTCTGTGTGACATTGGCTGCCGTGTCTTGTTCAATGAAGAAGGTCGATGTACTGGCGTTGAGAGAGATGCAGGTGGGGAGGGCATAAAAATTCATTCTTTCCCTCTTTTACTTTACTTTCAAACATTAAAAATTTGGAGAGAGCTGACAGGCAGATAAAAGGAAAACGTTCGGAGACAGGGGCTGCAAGCTCTCATAAAAAGAGAGATGAAGAAGGAGCTGAAAGCAAGACGTCTTTCTGCTCACGCAGGTGGAGAGTTGAGCGAGGTTCGAAGGGCTCTAGCCTTTGAAGTTTTCAATGAAAGCAGAGAATTATAGGCCCTGACGACAGAGTATGAGCCCGCGGTTGATGTGTATCCCTTCAAGTCAAAAGTTGGGGCACCAGCGCACGCAATCGTTTACGCCAGTGCACCTCCTACTGCAGCTTCTGATTCATCTGCTGAATCTGCAACTGGAGATATTAGCCAATTGATTGAAGAAGCTGTGGAGGTGGAGGCTCGACGGCATGAAAAGCGTCAAGCAAAAGGACAAAGAGCGCAAGCAAAAGGAAAAGCGAAAGCAAAAGTAAAGGCTAAGGCAAAAAACAACGCAAAAACAAAGGCTACTTTGTTTGCCCGGGTGATGAGCAAATGTAGTGGCAGCGAAGGAGGGGAGGCTACAGAGTCTGATGATGATGACGATGACTATCGCCCTGCTGCGCGCAGAGTCCGTGGCTCTAGAATTCCTAAGTGAAGACTGACTAAGACTAACAGATTCAAACTGATTAAAATCAATATTTTTTTTTTTGTTATTTTACGTATTTAAGTTGATTATAGCAGATACTATAAGAGAGTATTAAAATATTTTAAAACTAGGTTAAACTAGATTCAATTAGGTTATAATATTTTTAAGCTATAATAGACTGGAGGTATATTCCATACTAGAAAGAATTAGCTTTCTGTCACCAGAGCCTTGACGATATTGCATACTAGAAAGAATGAGTTTTCTATCATCAAAGCCCTGGCGCCGAAGGCGCTAGGCTGCCAAAGCCCGGAGTTTGATTGACAAACCATAGGGTCATAGGAAGGCTTCTTGGGGGTAGTGAGCGTTGACGCAGGTCTACAAATGTATGGTCGCTCCCTAGGGTTGTTCCTCGCTTCCGTCTTTGTTATCCTTTTGTATGCAGTTGACGGGCACTGTGTTTGTGGAGCTGGTCTCCACGTAAAAAATTAAACATACTTATCAAATTCTAAATAATTCTGAAGATAACTTGAATAGTTCCTAATGATGATCGAGGTTTTTATTATGCATGTCGCGTCCCCATATATGAGGGGCGGATCTAGGTGGATCAAGCCTACTTTGTCCTAATAGTTGTGGAACCAACATCACAGAGCTCACCGCCCGGTATAAAATACGATGATTGAGGTTTTTGTTATGCATGCCGCGTCCCCGTGTATGAGGGGCGGATCTAGCCTAGTCTGTCAAAAGGTTCCGGTTCGTCCCGTCTGTTCTGAATCTAGGAACACTGCTCATTGATAAAACACCGGTGAAGTTCAACATGCACAGGTACGCTGGAATACGGCATAGGTTTCGGTCCCAGATTATGCTTTACTGGGCCCCGGCATGCCACTGGAGCCTGTGGAAGTGGCATCCTCCATAGAGAATGCGAAAAAGAAAAGCAGCAAATGAAATTAGAAGGAGAAGTAAAGAAAGGAAAAAAGTGCACCTCGATCAAGTCTTCCTTCCCTAGTGACGACAATTTGCCTCCATGCCAGCGAAGGGATGGATTCAAGAGGTCGGTCGGTCGGTCCCTCATCTCACTCATTTCATTCCAATGAGCTCTTCCTTGAAGGGAGTAAGTGGCTGGTATGCGCGTAGAGACGGCGTTAGTTTCCACTGCCTTTCCTCGATTCAGGTCCGAGCTTGTATTTGAATGAGGAGATTTGGACCAACAGGTTGGTTTGTGCCTTGGCTTTCCTGCCTGCTTGTTTTTTTGCTTGCCTGTCTCTTGATCTTCTGTCTGCTTACAGCCAGACAGACAGACAGATAGGCAGGCAGACACACAGAAAGAAAGAACGGCACGGATGGAGGAGATTTGGTCCAACAGGTTGGTTTGTGCCTTGGCTTTCCTGCCTGCTTGTTTTTTTGCTTGCCTGTCTCTTGATCTTCTGTCTGCTTACAGCCAGACAGACAGACAGATAGGCAGGCAGACACACAGAAAGAAAGAACGGCACGGATGGAGGAGGGAAGAAAGGAAGAATTGGCGGAGTGAAGAAGGTTGAGCATCCGCTGCGTCGTGCGTGGTCGGGATTGGGTGGGTTGGGGGCGCGGCTGTTTTTTTCTTTGTTTCTTTCTTTCCTTGTATCTGTTCGGTCCCTCTTCAACCTCTCTCGCTTTCCCTTCCCCTCTCGCTCTCCCCTAAGAGCCGTTCAAGGATGGTGTGGCTGGACGGAGACGGAGCCCTCCCTCCTTTGCTTGCATGCTTATGGCCTGAATTGCATGGCAGATCCATGCAGACAGAGAGAGCAACTGCTCTCAGGAACCCGACACTCGGTACCTCCATATTTGAACAAGTTTCTCGCTGCATGTTTGTTTGTCTGTCCCTCTCTGGTCCTCTGACAAAAACCTCTCCACTGCATGCATTCATTCGAATGTCCACTACACTCCTCGGGCTGTTTCAGGCGGGAGGGGGGGTTTCCCCTCCTTCCTTTCTTGACTCCGGCCTGCATGTTCGTACTTGATTCTTTGTTTTTTGTTCTTTCTCCTTCTCTCTCTTCTCTCCTCGCTTTCCTGTTTTTATATTTGTCCGTTTCTTTGTTTGTGTATCGTAATCAACTACTCTGGACTGCTTCTGCTCGGCAGATTAATGGTCGGGTAGGGTCCTTGCTGCGGATTAATCGTCGGGCAGATTAATGACTGAACTGTGTGTATGGTCCTTCCTTAGTGCATTGCTTCCTAGGAGGGGGNGGGGGGGGGGGGGGGCGGTTTGATGGAGGGAGGGGAATTTGGTTCGTTTCTGTTTTGTCTGATTCAACGAAAACGAGCACGAAAGCTTTCTTGGTCTGCTGCTCTGTTTTTCTTGAAAGTGTTGAAGTGAGGGGGGGCGGACAGAGAAGAAAACGAGTTTCACAATTTCTGACAGGGGGGAAGAGTAAACGTTTTCTTTAAACCAGACAAAACTAGTCTCATTCATTCTTCAGTGCATGGCTCTGCTTCGGCGATGGACGAAGAGCAGCTTTCACCGAAAGCAAAAGAAAGAAAATTTAAAAAGAACTTAATAGAGAAGTCAACGGCAGCAAAGAAGGAAGAGGGAAACGAGAGAAGGAGTGCGAAGAAGTGCAGACAGACAGAAGGAGAGAGACGGAACGGGCACTTCCTAAATCACGAACAGAAGGAAAGAATAACATGGTCAGACAACCAACAAAGAAAGGCGGCAGGCAGACCCAACCACGCAATTTCGCATCCCCAAATGCGGACCTACCTCACTCACTCACTTACTTGATCGGAAGAACGGAATTGCCTTTCTTCCTTTTTCTTTCTTTCTTTGTTTGTTTCTTTCTTTGTTTCTTTCTTTCTCTCTTTCTTTCTTTCTTTGCTTCAATGTGGATGAAAAGGGCGAGGACAGTCTCTTTCTGTCGGTCGTCTGTTCTTTGTCTCACACCCCTTCTCTCTCTCTCTCTCTCTCTCTCTCACTGTCTGTGTGTCTGTGTCTGTCTATACGTTTCTTTATGTCTACATGTCATTTTCTGTACGGTTTTTCTTAGTTTTTCTTCTGTCCACTGATTTTCTGACTTCCGAACTGCCTTGCGATCCTTCTCTTTGTTCGACACATTGGTCTTCCCTCTCCTTTTTTCCCTTTATTTCTGTTTCTCTCCTCTCCTCTCCTTCGCCCCTAACCCGGGGCTTGTTTCGCCTTTGCAGGGGCGGGTGTAGAGGGATGCTTGTGCTCGTGTTTTGCTTGTAGAGAAGACAACAACACAGTGAAACTAAACGAATTTCTCCCCTTTCGGTTTCTAAGCCAAGGAGGGATGGGATGGGAAACAGTAGTTCACGCAGTGAACAAAGGGACTGAAGGCTCAGCTAGGGGGGGGCACGCTCCGGCCCTGCAGGAAGACAATGTCATTCATGCCTTTCCTCGTAGCTGTACACACACGACAGCCATGCATGCACACATTCTTCTCCTTCACCTCTCTTCTGTTCCATTCTGTTCTGTTCGAGGAGTCCCATTGATCTATTGATACTTCGTTCGTTCCGTCAAGGTGACCTGTCTCTTCTTCGATATGTCCACCCACCAATCTCAGTCAGTCAAGTCTGGGGTTTGTCTTGATTTTCCCATCCTTCTGCTGGTTTTTCAACCTGCTTCACTGCGTGTGCGTACACCAGCCAGCAGCTCTCCTTCCGTCCACCCTTCCTCTCACTCTCAGCTCGTATTCACGCCTTCCTTTTTCTCGTCTGCCTGTCAACCTTCTTGCCACGATAGGTTTGTCTTTGCCGACGTGCGAACAACGGTTTGCGAAAAGAATCTTTGACAGTTTATGCCCCACAAAAGAATTCTGTCTGCCGCCTCTCAAACGCGTGCTTCGGATCCTACGGCAGGAAGGTTTAGCACTTCTTTCGCCGCGATTGCTTTGCCGATTTGTCCCCTTACCTCTTGCTGCACGTGGATTGAAGCTCCGGCTCCGTGAAGGCTGATTTTCAACCGTGACTCGATCAAATGATGCGCGATTTCTTTGTGGGAGGAAGAAATAATGAAACCAAGTCTTTCTTCGCGTTCATTTTCTGCCTCTTATTCTCTGCATGAGATGGAGCAGGGAGCTCGGGGGGTGCATGTATACGCCGATGCTTTTAAAAAATGAATATGTCAAATTGATGTAGAGTAGTTTTTACGAAAACAAAAACCAGTTTCATGGTGCAGTCTACCGTGCAGTTAAAAACTGGTACGACTCGGAGAGCTCTTAGTATTTCGTATTTGAAAAGCCTTCACGCAACTGTTTATCTAGCTATTTATATGAATTTACATTTTTTTCAACCTTCATTTACCTTCATTATACAGACTTTTTCAGTTGTGTTTTACCTTAAAGAACTCCTAATCTAGCCCCTAGTGGAATTTTTTTCGTGAACTCACCTCCCTAACACTACAAGCCACTTGAATTTGAAGTCGCTTTTCTAGTTGCTTTTACGGATGGCTTTTATTCGTGCCGCAGGCGCGGGCTATATCTTGAAACTCTATGCCGCAGGTGTGGACAGTGTCTTAATTGAAAGTACGCACCGCAGCCTAGGGCCCCGCAGGCGCGGATTAATTCTTGAAAAACAAAGTTGCATGGGCAGATAAACTTGATTTTTGTTTCAAGTGGTTTGTAGTGTCAGGGAGGTATGTGAACTTGCTATTTTGGGCTAGATTTTGGATACCTAGGTGGTGGTTTTAGTCACAAATTTTACACTGTCCACATAAGAGTAATCGCTAAAGAATAGTAATGAGGCGGCCGTCAGGCTGCCGATCGAGTTACGGTTTTTTAGTAACTGAAGGTTAAAAATGGTAGATTACGGAAAAACAGTAACGCAACCCGCAGCAACCCGCTCATAATAGCCTGATATATGATTATTCAGTTATAGATATCACTAGTAATAGTCTACTAGGAAAAAAACTAAATTTAATCTGTTCAAGACTTGCTTTTTGACGTTCATAGCTACCTTTATATTCAAAATAATTTAAAAGTTTGACAAAACAATACAAAAGGTCGACCTTACAAGCCTTTTCCATCCCCTTCCCTTCCGTTGTGGTCTTTTTAACTGCCGACTTTGGCTTTTGCCTTGTCTTTTAGCCTTCCTTTGCCCTTCAGTCAGAATAGTGAGCTATTCAAAGACTAGTAAACTATTCCGATAGGTATGAAGTCATTTTTTAAATTGTAAGATCTGACTAGGGTGAATAGTGAAGTATTCACACTATTCACACACCATATGATGACCAAACAAAAACACCCATATAAAACATTCATGACGATGCATATCTATACACACTGGTGCTATATAGAGCGTCGCCGTAACAAAAAAAAGTCGTAATCCGTAATTTCCCTACAGACCCCCATCGTAACCTTTATGTGGACGGTATAACAAATTTGGGTGGAGGTTCTTAAAATTGTTAGTCCGATTTATCTCATAATCTATATAAAGTATGACGATAAAAATTCGTTGGAATATGTACAGTTACTTTAAGAGTTACTAAAAGCTTTTCAGAATCTTAGAAACGGCTGAGAAACCTCTGGTTACTAGAATTCCGTAACTTTTTACTGGTTACTTTAGGCCTCTCATGACCTAGACTGTCAGACACCTAGTACGAAAGTTGAGTTATCGTACTTTTACTTAGGCATGTCATAGCAAAAAAAAAAAGTCTCTTGAAAAACCAGTTATCTACTTATTTTTTTTTTTGTGCACGTCAGGTCTTACATATCTTATAAGGCCCCCCCCCCCCAAAAAAATCTGACGCTCATCGCAAAGGTGAGCGTTCCACCACCAAACAGAAGCCTGTGCACCATACTCTATACTTATGTACTCTGTTTTTTCAGAAATATAAAACTCAGCATCTTTACGATATCCTTCACCTAGTTTTTTATAACGGCCTGTTTCCGATCCAAGAGGATCAGAAGCTTTGAATATGTACGTCATGAAACCAACTAGGAAACGAAGCTGGTCACTCAGACTGCAAACAAACGATTGCCCTCTCCCTCTGCAAGAATGAGATAAGAATGCATGCAGAAAAAGGAGAGAATTTTGTGAAAGAAAGAAAAAAAGAAAAAAAGAAGGATGCGATCGGATGGACATATGAAAAGAAGGGAGAGATAAGAATCATACCCTTAAGAATCAAATTAAGATTCAAATTTTGCTGTCCTGCATGTCTTTCTCTCTCTTTCTCTCTCTCTCTCCTTCCCTCCCTTCCTCTCCCCTCCCCCCCCCCCCCCCCCCCCCCCCCCCCCCTTCCCCTTTCTCTCTCTCTAGAGTCAGCTTAAGCTTTAAGTCCCAATGGCAAAGGGTAGTCTATGAGTATTTATGTCATATTGCAAGCTAGGAGCATACTAGCGAATGCTCACCTAAAACGGCCGAACTTTAGGACTACTAGCTAGCAAAACACTGCTCCCCAGGATCGATCAGTCCGGTTCTAGGCATGTAGTAATGAGGGCACTGGCCTTTTGAGCGTCCCTCTGAAGAAGAAATAAGAAGTACCGCCTTACCTGCTCCTCGGTCTGCCCTACCCCCCTACCTCCTTAGGCTTCTTGTCTCTTTCCATGCTCACACACTTCTTCTATCAACATACGCTCCAGTCGCCTATACCAGAGATCACTCAGTCTCCCCCGCAGTACCTCCGTTCGGACACAAGTTGTCAGACGGTGAATCGGATCGTCAATCAATTTTTCCTAACTTTTCTCTTCACAGGCTTTGCAAATTGATTCAACCTTCCCCCCATAGTTTGCCCCCCTTCCAACAATAGCGCACAACAAAGGGTGGAAAACTGCCCCAGGGGAAGAGGCTCTGACAAAAACTGCTTGAAGAGAGGTTCTGCCGAGGCAGACCATGAGCCTCCCCTCCCTTCTACCAAGCTTCTGAGAACTAATTTTGTGAAACGTTGGCTGCTACTATTCTCCCTCTGATATTCGGTCAGGCAAGCAGACGGCGAAAAAGACATGCTCCCATGCATTCCTTGTCTCCCCTGCCTCCCCCCTCTCCTTTCTATGATGGAGACCGGGTTTACCCAGTCCCCCATCCGGGATCCATTCGTTCACTTCCTAGGTTCACTTCTCTGTTTCTCACTCTCCTTCTCAGCTTGCTATCTGATGTTCTGAAATTGACCTCATCTGGTTCACCTTCCAGGAGAGCAGGACTGACGGATTGCATAAGCTTCTTTGCAGACCCCGACCACACCCTTAACTCCCTCCTCCTGTGGCATGCCTACAATGCTTGAGGCAAAGCCAATCAAGCAAGGGAGAGACAGTTACTTCTCAAATACCCTCCCACTCTGATACTGAGAATCTTTTTCATGGGCCTCAGCCCAACGGACCAGGTTGCAAGGGTGGGAAACACAAAAGAATTTCAAGGTAGACGGAGAGACCAACGCACAATTTGAAAACGAAACTGGAGGTCGTCTAAGCATCGGATGTCAGATTCTTGAATGGGGAGAGCTTCAAGGGAATAGGTGGCGATAACACCGTTTTTTCAAAGAACTCTTTATCTAAGCTTACTTAGGATAGGATAGGAACTTACCTAGATGGTGCCTAGGAATGTTTCAGTGTTTGCCCGGTAGCTTTCTAGGAGTCACTAGGCACTTGCCTGGTAGACCCCAGGTAGACTGCCTAGAAGACCCCCCGGTCTACTAGGCATGTTCCCTAATCTACCTAGTAGTTTCATAGCATTTTACTGGGAGTTTATATGTCTGACTAGGCAAGCCGTGTATACACCATATAATGGCCGGCGTGCGTCAATCGTGCAGTTCTCATTTTTCTTGCTTTCCGGGGCCGTTCGCAAGCTTGTTTGCGTCAGATTGGTGAAAGACACTGCGTGCACGCATAGGCTGGGGTATTTCTGTTTTGTAAGTGCCCTCCGCTTCACTTTTCAGGGCCATGCATGCATACATGCATGCATGCGTGGGCTGGGGTATATCTGATGCAAACAAGCTTGCAAACGGCCCCGAAAAGCAAAAAAAATTACAACTAGTTCACCGTGATGCAGTACCACGCTATATGTAGCTGATTGAAGCCACGCAGAAAGTTGTACTCATATATAGTCAGGGCTACTCAGGTAGAGTTAGGATGGGGGCATTACTAAGCGTTACCTGGCGTTATCCAGATGTATAAAAGATTTAATGTGTTTTTCTTAAAAAATACGGTAGAATGTAGTAGAATGAAGACTAAATTTAAGAAAATTTAAATGAATTTGTGATATAATTAATTTTTTTATATGAACTATCCTTTATTTTTTGTATAGAAAACCGAAAAAATGTTTATAGTTAGTTAGTTAGTTAGAGGATGTCTAACACCAGTTGGAGCGCTAAGCTCCCAGGCGGCACATACATGCATAGTTGTTGTTTGTTAAGTCACCGATGGAGTTGATCAGTTAATCACTTTCTAAAATAGGGAGACAGGCATCAAAGAGACAGACCGGATACGAGTGTAGAAGCGATTGAATGACATTACGGATAAAGAGTTCAGATGTACTTATACTGGGGAGTGGACTGGTATAATCATTTAAATTAATGGATTCCAGCTCAGCCAGGCAGTGCAAGAATTCTCTTTCATCCAGCCACTTGGCATATGAAGAAAGTCTATGCATGAAGTCATCAACACACTGAATACAAGAATCATGTACACAGAGTTTGTGATCGTTACATTCAACAGACAGAGCACTGCTTTCGCCTTGTAGGTTAAATGAGAGCAGACGTAAGAAACCGAACAGAAAGCCGTCGGTTACTGTGAGAGCAGATCGAGGGAGGACGGAAAAAGAGTAGAGACCAGAGGCGGATTTGTTGCAAAGAAGAAACACAAACATGCGATGAGAGGACGGAAAAGCTTGTTGAAGGGGGGTGAGCTTAGTAAGAGGAGGGAAATGTGAAGAAACGATAGCCCCCACCCACTGCATACAGACCTCTTCCGCAACTGCATATCTAGCTCTACCCTTAAAGAAGAGAGAGCCGATGCTTTGAACTCTCCGTCGCTGCTGCCTGCTGGTGCCAGGGTGTTGCAGCACTCCCAGCCCCAACGAACAAACAAAATCCAGACCAGCCTAACGAAGCAGCCGCAAGGAGGCTCTCAAAAACTCTGGACAAGTGTTTCCCTTCCAGGCACGTAGCATTGCAGCGGGAACAGTGTGCATGGTTTGCGAGAGCGAGCACCACCAGTCGGCTACTCTAGAGCAAAGCAGGGCTTTTGCAGGTCGCAGGCCAAAAATATACAGGGAGGGCAAACGAAGACTGCGAGCAGACAAACAGCCAGACCAGCGTGCAAAACGGAGCTGCAAAGCATCGATTGCAAGAAGATCGGCATCACGAAGAGGGAAACATTCGAGGCAGTACAGTGCAACAGGGGACCAACACTGTAGGATTGCTAAGAGATAACTAGGGAGGATTTCTAGAGCCATTCATAGGATACACAAAAGAAGTGATCGTTCGATTCTTCTTCTAGACATTGTTGTTTCTCCATAAAACACAACACATCACAACATCGGTGTCAGTCTGTGAAAAGACGCATGCAGTAAAACCATGCAGACTAAGGCAGGCCGGCAGACTAAGCGCGTGTGTCAAACACGCGGCGGCACGATAATCAGGCGATGACACATTAGCGGCGCCAGGCATCAGTACTACAACATGCCTGCCCCTCTCAGACATGTGTCTTAAACACACTGTCTTCACACGTAGTCAAACCTGAACGGACACACTTTTATCAAATGCAACTGGACAAGATATTTGTTCACTGACAGCCAAACACACGAGACTGCAGTGAATCAATCGATCTCAATTAACCCACAAATGACCCATCACATAAACATCCCTCGACATGTTGGCATGCCACGGCCAACAACATGAGCAGACATCGGCTTGCATGGACCCCTTCATGCAGCCAATCATGGAAGAATACCCATTCAGACTGGATACCCCACATTCAGTCACCAGACAAGTGACTCCGTGCATTAAACGGTGCAAAAAAAATAGATAGATGGAAGAAGAGAACAGCATACATGCATGCGCATGTGAAAGGCATTGAGAAGGAAAGCTAAACGTAGGAAAGAGAAAAGCAACAAAAAGCATATAAAAGAGAGAGAAGAGATAGGGAAAGACACAGAAAAAGATGCAGAGATGATAACAGAGAGAGAAGACGTCATCACAAGATAGAGAGAAAAAAACTGCATCATGCATTCATTCATTCATCTATTTATTCTTACTTCTCCCGTCCTTCCCGCGACCCTTCAGGAGTAGAACGAGAGTGAGAGAAAGTCATGCATAAACATTTACCCATATGCATTCATTCCCTTTGATTCCTAGTCTCCTCACTTCTTTCCCCCTCTCCCTCCAAGAGGCCTTTCAGGCCACGCCAAGAACTCTCTGATTTTTGAACGAGCATTCAGAAGATTCTCTGACGGCTCCCATGTAGCATTCTCTTCTGAATCCCCTTTCCACCAAATACTCCATACTACGACCAATCTTCCTCTTGTCGAGGACTGTTTCTACTTCATGCTCTTCTTTAGCAAAGTGTGGAAGGCGCACCGGCGGGGGATTCTTTTCAGACTGTCCTTTTTGCAGTAAATATCTCTTCAACCAGACCACATGGAGAACTAAATGTCTTCTAACTCCCTCAGGAAACACCAGTTCATATGCGACCTTTCCGAGTCGGACCCATCAGTCTACTTCAAATGGCCCGTACCACAGATATGCAAGTTTCTTTCGATCTCCCTCCGGTGTCTTTGCTCCGGCAAAGAAGTTTCTGTGGACCATAACCCAATCTCTAGGTTTGAATTCTTCTTCTCTTCTTCTCTAGTTGTAGTAATGTGCTGCTCTCTCCCTCGCTCTCTCCAATCGGTCTCTCACCTCCTGAACGATGTCCACCCTCTCTTTCAAGTTTTGTGAAGCTTTAGGTGAGGATGGGTGGAGGCAGAGAAAACTGGGGAGAGTGAGTGGATCTCTTCGTTCAATGACATGGAAGGGAGTGAATCCAGTCGACTTGTAGACACTCGTACAGACTGCAAAGGCAAACATCTTCAAGTACTGAGGCTAGTCCTTCTGATGGTCTGCGACAAAGCACCGAAGCATCTGCTCAAACGTTCGATTCTCGATCTCCGTTTGTCCGTCTGCCTGAGGGTGCTGAACAGTTGACATCTTGAGCTTGGTTTCACACAGGTAGAACAGTGTTTGCCAGAAGTTTGAGACAAACCTGGAGTCACGATCAGAGACAATTGATTGTGGCATGCTATGCTCACACACCATTTCGTCAAAAAACTTCTGTGCTGTCTCTCGGGCTCCGGCTGTCTCTCTGGTGGGAACAAAGATCGCCCACTTACTCAACCTGCACACCACGTCCATAATCGAGTCAACTACCTCTCCCTTGAACTGAACAAGCGCCGGAAGTCAAGTGATAAAATCCATTAAGAGATCGTGAAAGGGAGACTCTGGCATAGAAAGTGGTTGAAGAAGGCCTGCAGGCTTTTTGTTCGACGGTTAGTTCCTTTGACACACATCGCAGTGAGCAATATAGTGCATTACCCGCTTCCACATGTATGGCCAAAAAAAGTCTGCAGCCAGTCGTCGGTAGGTCTTATCCACTCCAAGGTGCCCAGCCAAAGGAGAATCGTGAAACTCCCAGATGACTTGCCTTTGCAGTGTCTTTGTCAGGATCGTTAGTCTCCTCTGGTTATAGTACAGAAGTCCCTCCTTCACCGAGAAATGACTCAAACGCAAACGCAGGTAGGCAGGGGGAGTACCTTGGACGGGAGCATGAGTGAGGAAAGGAAGGAGCTCCTTGAAAAAAGAGTCTTGAGCGTACCCCTTCCTAACTTGATCCAGAAACTTTGCATCTGGATAGACCTTTCGAGTGCTCTTCACCTGCCAGTGGGCAATTCGGTCTGTTTCCTTTAAAATTTCATCAGACCTCTCCTCTCCTGTCTGCTTCAGCGCGTCTGCTACAACGTTTTTAGAGCCAGGGATGTACTGAGGAACAATACCTAATGCGTTTAAGAAGATGGCCCATCTCTTCACTCTGTCAGGGCCTTCAATCAGACCCCCTGAAGTGCCGAGCTACTTCAAGCTCTCGTGATCGGAGTAGACCTTCGTGGTGTGATTCACATACATGCGGAAGGCCTTCACCCCAAACACAACTGCCAGAAGCTCCTTCTCCCGAATCGGATACTTCTGCTCAGCTTGAACGAGCTTTCTAGAAGCAAGAGCTACAACTCTCAGTCCATTCACTCTTGGATCCCACTGCATCAGAGCTGCCGCGATGCAGATCTCTTTCTCTGATGCATCAACATACAAGTCAAAAGGGCGGGTGGGATCTGGGATGAAGAGAAGAATCAATTCTGCAATCTTCTCTTTCAACTCCTTAAACACTGCTTCACAGACCTCTGACCAAACGAACTCGACCTTCGCGTGGAGAAGAGAAGTAAGCGGGGCTGTGACGTGACTGTACTTGTAGATAAATCTCCGGAACCAATTGCACAGTCCTAAGAAGACATGGAGCTCGTGTTTATTCTTAGGCTTCGGCTAAGTCTGAACGAGCTCTACCTCCTTCGGCTCCGCTCTCACTCCTACATCCGAGATCTCCAGCCCGATGTATACGACTTTCGGGACAAAGAATTTGCACTTGGAGATCTTCACATAATACTCGTCTTTTCTCAGGCATCCAAAGACTCTCCGCAAATCCTCTTCGTGTTGGTTGACCGTCGGGGAATACACGAGGACATCATCGATCCAAGCAAATGCGCAGTCATCCAGAACTTTGCGAAGACAAACCTGAATAGCTCGCTGGCTGGTCGGCAGTGGGTTACATATCCCAAAAGGCATCACTAGTCATTCATAGTTGCCGTACCGGGTGCACATCGCTGTCTTCGGTTCGTCACCCAGTCGAATGCGAAGCTGATAGAAAAACTGCCGCATATCGAGGACCAAAAAAATCTTCGCTCCGTGGAGACGGTCCAACAATTCTTCTGGTCTGGGCATCGCGTACTTATCCTTGATCATGATCTTGTTGATGGCACAGTAGTTGATACACATCCGTAGACTCCCATCTTTCTTCGCTATAAAGAAGGCTGGTGCCGCAAACGGAGAGACAGAGGGATGGATGAATCCCTTTGCCAGCAGATCATCCAGTTGTTCCCTCATCTCATCAAGCTCTCCAAAAGAAAGTCGGTATGACGGCCGAGCGGGAGGGGGATGTCTAGGCTCCAGATCAATCGCAAACTCGACTGACCATCTTGGAGGTAGCTTAGGGATCTCGTCGCAAAAGATATCCCGATACTCTCCCACCACCCGTCAAGCTGCAGGGTGGAGGGAGGGATCACTCATAACTTTTGAGTACCCCCTATGGAGCGTTTCATCCTTCTCCCTCTCTGCCTTCTCTTCTGCTGTCTCTCCTTCTGGCACTTCCTTCTCTGTCTCTTCTCTGATCGCCGCTGCCATTTTCGCCTCACCTAGGGGTTCTACCTCCAGGGTCATCGGCATAGGGGCCAGCACAGGCTCCAC
Source organism: Chromera velia (assembly GCA_018398765.1). NCBI lineage: Eukaryota > Chromeraceae > Chromera > Chromera velia. Next base: position 1,757 of record JAHBMJ010000677.1, on the reverse strand, counting down.
CATTTCCAACCTACAAAGATACACCTCCCACATACGGCCCTTCCTGACCTCTCTTTTGAGCTCTCTGCTAGAATTTCAAAGAGTACGGACAGATGTCTGTATCTGTGACTTGATAGTGACTAACCTTCTATGAGCCCCTGGGATTGGAATCTCCACTTCTCTTTTGCCCCAATGCGCACGAGGCTCATGTTCGATCAGCCACTTCATGCCCAGATAGACATCATAGTCGTTATCGAGGTCAGCTAGGGTGAACTTCATTCTCTGGTGGTACCCCTGAATGGAGAAGGCTAAAGGACTGGTATACTTGCTGACCGTAGTTACCACCGTCTGCCCGTCTTCTCCTTTAATGGCCCTCCTACACTGACTCGAACTTTGCATCTTCTTGATGGGAAGACTTTTGTCGTGAGCGAATTGGGCAGACATTTCTTCCCCGCCCTACAGTCTAAGAGCACTCTCACTAGAATGCCTTCAACAGTGCCCTGGAAGTGAATCATCTTCATGTAGTCAGGAAACGTGTTTTGTGACTGTTTTAGGTCAGGAACCTCGAGTTGGGTCGGACACCCCTCCCCCCCCCGAGGTTCAGAAGTCCGCACTTCTGAACCTTAGGCCAGGGGGGTCAAACCCCCCCACCGCCAGGTCCAAACATGGGCTTATCATGGGTCTGGGAGGCGCCGCCACCAGGCCAGAGGGGGTGGCAGCACCCTGTCCCTTCGACGCACACAGCCGACTTTGCCTTTGTCGGCCAATAATCGGGTCTGAAGTCTCTTGTCCATCTTGAGGGTCCACAAGTTCAAAACTACGGAGTCCTGAACCTCTGAGCAAACGAACTTTTCCCACAGAAATGTTGCCATAAAAAGCGTTCTGTCAGATGTCTTCTAATGGTTTTAGAAGATGTCTCACAGAGCGTTTTCTCGGTTTTAACTTTTTTTTCGGGAGTGTACTTTCAGGGCTCTGGAGGAGACGGGTGTTGCTAGGTCACCTCGGGTCGGCACGAAGTAGAGCTTGGAGGTGGGTCCAGTGGACACCAGCCGTCTTAGTCTTGTTTCCAACGTCTTTCTGCTTGCTGCTTCTCCTTCTGTTCAAGCGGGGAAGGGCTGTCGGCCTTACTTAGATCTTAAAGTACTGTTGCCCTCATCGCTCTCCTTACTCTTTCCTTGCAGGTCACAGTCTTGGGAGCCCCGGGGTTAACCCCCAGGTCAGCCTGTCTGGACCCGTTGCTTCTTAGGCTGTTGGTTTTTTCCTTGGAACCTTGTGCATGTAGAATAAGCTGGACAGAAGTGCTTCCTTGACTGTATAAAGCGTGAACGCCTGTCCCTCCGTGTTTGCAAGTGTTGATGGACGGAGACTTGGGAACACCTGCAGGTCAGTTAAGGAAGCGCGGCTTGCTCTCTCGCTTTGTATGATGATTTGCTTAGCATCCAGCTTCTTTGTCCTGCTAGGAGCTTGACAGAAACGTACAAGGGAGGTCACTGAGAGAGGGTTGATGGAGAGTCTGCTGGAGCCTCTATTTTTTGACCGCCTCTTCTGAAGCTTTGCACAGCTCTCAGTCGTGCCAGACATTTTTCCACCCAGACCAATCGCTCAGCTTTCATGCATTTGAATGTCTTCCACTTGCTCCGTGTGTGTCAGTCTTTCAAAGCGGTCCATACTATCCCGACGCAAGTGCTACTTACTCGTTCATCCTTTCTCATTTGTGGCACTCCGTACTGGTCTCCCTCTGAACATCTGGATCTACCTACAGACCTGTCCTTCTTTTT
>JAHBMJ010000676.1:78167-125177 GCA_018398765.1 Chromera velia | reverse complement strand
ATTGCAATATATAACGGCTAAGTGAGACAATAAGTTCAGTCAGTCAGTACTTCAGTCCAGTACCTACAGGAGAGAAAGTCTGACAGTCCACCATTCCCACTCCTGGTACTTCTGAATGTTTCTTTCCGATCCAAGTCTCTTTCATTTATTTTTCTGCATGTATGTGAAGAATTACTTTTTGAGCTCAATTGCACGTTTTGCATTTTGCTCTCAGTCGCTCGCATTCGCGCACGGTCACGCACTTCCTGACCGGGTCTGACTTTACTGCGCGCGGCGGCGGGATATTCCAAGATCGGCGCCGCAAGGGCTGAACTTCGGACACGCTAGCTCGGACGAAACAGATGGCAGAACAAAAGGACAATTTTAAGCCGATATCTGTTTTCTGTTCTTTTGCGTCTGATTTTTTTTTTCTCTGTTGTTGTCCTTGTGCGCGTCACACTCTCTCTGACCAAGCGTGGACGCGGCCTTGATGGGGGAGGGAGCATGTACACTGGGTATATGGTAAAGTCGGTACGGATGGTGCTTGGGAGTTGCGATGGTTTGACTGGGATGGACTGTGAGTTGACGATGCGAAAGAGAAGAAAAATCATAGGAAAGATGGTAAAGGGAATTCTGAAAACAGAAATGACAGAGATGAAAGAAAAGAAAAGAAAAGTGACCTTTGATTTTCCATGACCCTACAGGTGAGGGATAGTGATGATCTAATCAACGATCATAACTCCATTACCGTGAAGAGTTGCATACGCTAAAAAATTCACTAGCGTTCTCTGGGTAAGCCAGCGTGGACGTGGCTTCAGGGGGGAGGTGGCACGTAATGTTGTGAGGCTAGCGGCTAGCCAGCCGCCCAACGATACGCAAAGCAGCATATCAGACAGTATCGAGGTGCGCGCAGTCCGAGCGCATTCGCGTTTATGCAATTAAGCTACACGCATGCATGCACGCAGTCAGCCGTGAGTCAAGCCGTTGTACGAAAGTTTATAGGGAAGCGTCTGGAAGTAGTAACCTTGCATGACAGAACTTCTTATACCATATGAGCCCCGTACAACAGCTAGCCACTGCACCACACTCCGTTACGAGACCGGGTAGGAACGGACGTCATACTCTTTTTCCTGCTCCCGGCCCCCCCCAAGGCGGGCCGCATTGGCAACTCTTTGAATCTCTTTGATGAATTGAATCTCTGCATGATCGAATTTCGTGCACTGACATGCAGGTTCACACAGTGTCACCGGCAAGAGATGGCAAGAGCCTCGTGCACATGGTATCCTTATCAATCAATTTGTATTATATATTTTGTTTTAGAGTTCTCGTGGTGTTAGAAAAGAATGCACTAAAGAAAGGGAGGACGCACCCCTCTGCAAACCTGGATCGCTAGCCATGGAGGTGGAGGACGTGGAGGATCTTTTCGGTGTCCCGTCTCCTGATTTGGATGCACAAGGAGAAGGAGGAGGAGAAGCAGAAGCCGCACAGTCCCCGTCTCTCCCGTCGCTCCACAGGTCACGGGGAGATGAAGACAGACAAAACGACTCAGGGGACTTAGAGCCGGAAGGAAGCGATTTCGGAGAGCCCCCTGAACCCCCTTTATGTCCCCCTTCAGAAGATGGAGATCACACCTTCGGACAGCAGCAGCAACAGCAGGAAGAGCCCCCCCCTCTGTTCGGTCCCTCAGAAGAAGACAGCGAGGCCACAGAGAGTGACTCAGGAGAAAATTCCGATCCGTCATCGCCAGTGGCGAGACAGAGAAGCGATGCCAGAGCGGAAAGCTCGGGGGCCGGCAAGGAGACGGATAAAGGATCAGAAAGAGGCACAGACAGGGGGAGAGAAAAGGAAGGAACGGGAGATGGAGAAGAACAGCGGGACCACGACAAAGAAGAAAGAGAAAAAGAAAAAGAAAGAAACACGGAAAAAGAGACAGACGGGAGAGGACGACGCCTTCGTCAAAGGAAGCAACGGGCAGCAGAAGCACCACAGAACCCTTCTTCCTCTTCCTCCTCTTCCGCTTCTTCTTCTTCTTCCTCCTCTTCCTCTGCCACCTCTCCTGCTTCACCCCGCAAGTCTGCGGAGAAATTAGTGTGGATCCAGTACCAAAGAGACGAGTCAGTACCGAGAAAGAGAGAGAGAAAAAAAATGTATGAATGAAGGTAGGCAGGAAGAAAGGAAGGAATTGTGAGGGAGTGTGGGCATGTGTGGAGTGGCATGTCTGTTTGATGTCGCAGCAGCTCTTTCTCTTTTCCTCATTGTCTCTACCTGCACGATCACTGTTTTGGCCATTTCCTCTCTCTTCCCGTCTTTTCCTTGCCGCTGTTTCGTTCGCTCTAAAGGTCATCTTTATGTGCTGCTTTTTTGTGTGCTGCAGAAGGGGGGAGCGACTGCCCATTATTCCAGCCGCACTGGTCGACATAGACAAAGTGGGGCAGCAAGACAAAGAGACAGAGAGCAGAAGTGCAGAAGAACCATACTCTTACAGCTACCGAAAACTGGACTCTAAGGAGTGGGCAGCCAACGCGAGTGTCTATCTTTTCGGATACAGAAAATAGTCAGTCAGTCAGCAAGTCCGTCGACGAGTCTGCCTTTTGGGATGCAGATTTTGTTTGGATCAAAGTTTGTTTGTGGGCTGAAAACCTTCGCATGGTACCCACATGATATACATATCTCTTCATACTTCTTCTTCTTCTTCTTCTTCGTTTTGTCTTGCTCACGTGAGGGAGTGTGCGGCTTGTCTCTTTTTACTGCCAGCCGTTGGATGTCGTGCTTTCCAATCGACTTTTTTTCTTTTTCAAACGGCCGCCGCTCGTTTGATTTTTTTTCTTTCCTTCCTTTCTTTCACATTAATTCCCCTCTCCTCCTGCAGGCCCCCCCGTTTCTATTTCCTTTCGTTTTACTTTCCGAAACATACTGTTTCTGTCTTTCTCTCACGCAACCGCAATTGGAAGGAACCACTCAACAGGGAGGCCTCTCCTCTCTTCTCTTCTCTTCTCTTGCTGCTGCAGCGTGAAGGAGAAAGACTGTGTGACGATTCAGGAATTTGACCCGATCAACAAGCCAGAGGAGTACAGGCAATTTGCCGACATCCTCAGGAACGAAGCTCCGCAGCCGAAGTGGCAAAAGCATCCGTCCTTCCATGTCACACTCGCAGAGGCCCTGAGAGCTTTCCACACGGATTTTGCGTGCATCGTGTGCGGGTCGACAGATGATTCCGAGGACAACAAAATCGTCGTCTGCCAAGGGGAACTGCCTCAGGACAAGCCCCGCTTCTTGAAACCCGAAGATTTGATTCTGAATGATACCGGATGTCAAGCAGGGTGGGTCGGTGGTTTCATGCGGGTGTTTGTATGCATGTATCTGTATGCATGGAATTTCTACCTGTGTCTTCACTCATGCAGTCTTTTTTTCCTTGTTTCCCAGACAAAGCCTACAATACCCGTTGTCTGTGCGGCTTTCGTTGCTTCTTGGTTTGCACCCATGTTCCATTTCCTTTCTTCCGTTCGTGCATCAGAGAAGAATCATCAATTTGTTTTCTCATTGGGGTCGAGAAGGTCTGAATTTCTGTTTTGGTGCTTTGAACGCGACCGGGATAGTAGCACGGAAGTGGCTGGCGTCAGATCTCCGTCTTTCTTTCTCCATGCTCACGCATGTCGACAGTGTTGCTAGAAGATAGGGACACAGGAAAGATGGACCCTTCCCTCGTTGTGTTGCTGTCGGTGCATTGTTTGACCCTGTAAATGTAAATATAAATCCCTTTGGAGGTCGGCATTTTGTCGACCCTGACTACACCTGCTTGGCTCTTTCGATTCCTTGTGGCTGTTTCTACTTCGTCCTCTTCTTCTTCTTTGTCTTGTTCCCTCCCTGCAGTTTTCATGTCAGTTGCGGGGGTGAGAATACCGACGAAGACTTTCTCTGTGCGGTGTGCATAACCAGGGGTGGTCGGTTGGTCTGTTTGTATTATCGTTTCTCGATCTTCCTTCAACTGACTGCCGTGCAGGTATCTGTACAGTTTCTTTCATATTGCGTTTTCAGCTCCATGCATCCACGCACCTTCGTGTCCCTCTTCGTCTCTCCAACTTCTCTCTGTCTCTTTCGTTTTCCTTCAAAACATCGTTCAGACCTTCTCAACATCGTTCAGACCTTTTCACAGTGAACAAAACAAAGATCTCTCCCTCAGAAAAGAAAAGCTTGTCCAGAGAGAGGGAGATCATCGGAATGTCCGTCAACCGCATTGGTGATATTCTTTCCTCTCACATGTCTTTCTTCCAAGGTGTGATCTCATCTCACCCCCCCCCCCTCGTCTTCTGCTGTCTGTCCGTCTGCCAGTCTGTCTGCGAAGAGCGTGAAGAGAAAGAATAAGGAGAAGGGAAAGAAAAATCAATTCTGAGTCTGTCTTTTTCCTCCCTGCCTGCCTGCCTGCCTGCCTGTCTGGCGAAGAAGAAAGCCTATCTGTTTGCCTGTATGTCTGTTTGTCTGTGCGCCAAATCACTTTTCAAAGTGAATTATCTCGTTTCCGTTTTCTCCCTCTCTCGTTTTGGGGTGAAACAGAGGACACCTGGATGGACCCCTCACCTCACCTGACCTCATCATCTCATCATGAACGCATCCATGCATGCATGCGTGCAGACGACAAGTACAACGCCTATGAGCTTGCCGAGTACACTCCAGAGCAGCGCGCTCTGTGGTTCAACCCCCTCACAGAGGTTCATTGTCAAGGCCACAGTCGTCACACGTGGGGACGTCGGGGACGAGCCCAGGGCCCCAACGGCAACTTGCATCAGACCCCGGCATCCCCCCCCTCCAGTAGAGGAAAAGGCAAACGGGGAGGTGCGTCGGGCGGGGGGTTGGCGCTCTCGTCTTCGTCTTCGTCTGGGCGGGCAAGGGCCAAAGCGAAGGCGAGAGGGGGCAGGGGGCGTGGGAGAGGTATAGGGTCAGAGGAATTGGCTTCGCTCGGGTTGTTGAGACTTGGAGGAGGGAGGGGGAGGGGTGGCCGGGGGGGTTCCGGTAGAGGTAGAGGCGGTTTGGATTTGTATGGGGGGCAGGCTGAGAGAGCGCCTTATTCTGGCACGTCTGTTGAGGATCGCCGAAGAGGCAGGAGAATGAAAAGGGAGATGCAGGAAGCTTTCTACAGTAGGGGGGGAGGGGGCGCAGCTGCAGCAGGCATGAGAGAAGAAGGAGAGGAGGATGAGGAGGATGACGAAGAGGATGAAGATTCTCCTTTGTCGGAACGTTTGGCAAGTGGGAAGCGCTCTCGTTCCTCTGCGTCAGTCGGTCCTCTCTTATTTCCTGCTTCTCTTACTTTTCTCCTACCACCTTCTCTCCCTGTGTTCTTTCCGTGTCCAGCAGTGGGCTGACTGACCAACCGAATTCTCCTCTTTCTTGCCCTTCTTGTCATGTACTCCAAGAACTTTGCTGACGACCCAGCTGAGAGTGCATCTTTGATCTTTTTCTCTTCTTGTTTGGCACTTGTGTGTATTTGTTTGTTGCAACTCCTTTATTTTATTGTTCACACAGCTGGGCCCTTCTTTCCTTCTTTCTTGCGTGCCTGTGCGCCTGCCTGCAGGTTTCCCTCTCGACAGCACAGCGAAACGGCACTCGGAGATGGGGGGGATGCGTGGGGAGATTCTTTCTTGGCTGGTGTGAGCCTTCATAAGAGACAGAGACAGGGGGGGGGGTCCCTGGAGAGTGATGGAGACGGTATGGGGATGGCAGGAGAGAGAGGGGGGCCCCTGGACTTCCAAGTACCTCATGAGCCCTTCAGTCAGGAAGGGGGACTTCTGCAAACAGATACACAGACACACCACCTGGGGGGGGGGTTGCAGGTGCCGATCAAGATAGAGCCTGAGGAGGGCGAGCACGAGCGTGGGGGAATACAGGGGGGGACATTTCCACTCAAAGGAGTCGCCCCAATGGAATTTGAGTATGAGGAGGAGGAGGAGGAAGAGGAGTGCATGTTTGGTATCCCTCTAGAAGAAGAAGAACAACAAGAAATTCAGAGGGCAGAGAAGGAAACAGAGGGAGATGGGGCAAGAGAGGTAGCTGACAGACCACCCGAAATGTCACCAGGACCACGACCACCACCACCGCCACCAGTAGTACCTTCGCCTTTTCCTGTCCCTGCACCCCCACCCCCTCCCGCCCACATCAGGGCAGAGAGAGAAGGACAGACAGGCAACAATGAGGTGCCAACACAATCCGATCTCTCTGCTTCTCCTCTTCCTTCGAACCCTCCGTCTTCCTCTTCCTCTTCTTCTCATGTCTTCTCAGCCGACTCCCTCTCCCGAGGTGCTGACGGACTTCCTTTTAGCCCCAAGGCGCCCGCCCCTCCTCCCCCACCTGCTACCTCAGCCCCCCAACCGTCTCACAGTCTTCAGCAGAACGGGGACAACCCACCACCACCAGCAGCAGCAGAGAGAGAAACTGAAGGTCAAGCCTCAGGAGCCCCCACGCAACCTGCAGCGCAGAGTCAAGCTCAACCTCCACAGTCAGACTTGCACTTGAACGCCCCCCCACCGGGCCAGTCTGCTTCTGCAAACGCTGAACCAACCCAGACGGCGGCACCCGTGTTGAATCAACAACACACAGTCAGCCCGTCGCCTGTTGTTCCTTTGAGACAATCGCTTCCGGGTTCCTCCCATTTTGCCCCCCCACAGACCGTTCCTGCTCCTCCACGCGCACCAGCAGGATTTGCCGCAAAGAGCAGCAGCGTGTCTTTCTCTGCCCTGGCGGCAGCTTCCTCGCACTCCAGTGGAAGTGGGGGTGAGGGGTGGCGGGGGGGGCTGATCAGGAAAGTCTCGGGGGGGCTCGTGAGGCAGGCTTCAGGCGTCACTTTGGCAGGAGGGGGGGATGCGGTGACTGAGGGTCCTGCTGCTCGTGTGCAGACAGCAGGTGCGGCTGTTCAACAAGGGGTTCTGGGAGGAAGGGATGCTGGAAGTGTACAGCAGCAGCAGCAGCAGCAGCAGATACGGGGACCGACCCCGTCTCCGAGGCCCCCTCCTCCTCCTGCTGCTTCTGCTGCTGCTGCTGGTCGTAATGATCAGCATGCAATTCTCGTGCAGGCAGTGCCCGACAGTGTCACGTGCGAGGCCGTATCTGAGAAACTGCGTGGTCGTCGGCAAAACGATCCGAACTCGAGTACCATTCGAGACTTTCAGAGAAGACTGGTGAGCTCCATGAGGGACGGAGAGAGACAGGCCCTTTTCGAGGAGTTGCTTCTGCGAGGTATAAATGAGATCAAAATGGCCAGGGGGGCCACACAGAACGTCAGCAGTGCATCTTTCACTGCGGCAGTTGCGAGGGCAGCTACTGGATACATAGGAATTCCGAAAATCATTTCTTCCTCTTCCTCTTCCTCCCAAGTACCACAACCCCTACCCCCACGGCCTCTCCCCAAGGCTATCCCCCAGCGCCCCCAGCGCCTCCCTGCCCCACTCCAGTCAGCCAAGGCAAAGGCACCAACGAACCCCCCTCCCTCCTCTACTCGCGTCAGAGCTCCAGGCCGACCGAGAGGCTACCCGATCTCTCTTCCGGAGTTTCAGCAAAAAACCGGCAGCGTCATCAACACCCCCCCCGCCACACTCCGGCCCCGTCTGGTTCAACCTTCCAACGGTCCCCCTTCAACCTCCGTCTCTTCAACACAACCGCAGCAGCAACAGCAGCAATTGCGCCGACCTCCCCCTGCTGGAAAGCAGGCGACTGGGCAGGCTGTAGGAGGAACAGGAATGCTTGGTATAACCTCCATTGTCCGTCCGCTTTTCGCCTCCCACATCGTCAGAGGTGCCGCCCGCCCTGCACCCCAGGCGCCCCTCCCGACTCCACTCAATCCTCCAGCCGCAGCAACGAAAGCACCATCTGCTGGTGCAAGTAGCGGAGCTAGCAGCAGCAGTAGCAGTTCGCAGGTCCCTGCACGTCCCGACCAGTCCGCACGTCCACCAGCCCCCATGCAGGTCACCCCTGGCACATCGCAGCAAACCTCCAACCCATCTCACCACCAAAGCAAAGCGCCAAATCCTGTTGTTGCGTCTGTGCCGCCTCAGATCATGCAGTCGCTTGCGTCTATGAGTGCCGATATCCTCAGACAGCACGGCGTCTTTTTGAACATAGCTCCCATCCCCTCCCCAAATGGCGGCAGTGCACTCACGCAGATGCCACCCCACCTGGAGATGCTCAGGAAGTCCATCGGCCCCTCTTCCCCCCAACAGACTCAAACGCAACCACAACAGCAGCAGCAAAAACATCCACCGCCGTCCGCATCTGCTGCAACGCTCGGTCAAGGACAGGCACAAAGACAGGGGTCTTCTTTCCAGTCGCCTCCTGTGGGCAACTCCTCCGCGTCCCAACCTGTCTCTGTCTCCACGCAACGGCAACCGCAGCAGCAGCAGGCGGTCGGTGGCTCGCTTTTCGTGAGGGGCTCACACAAACATATGCAGTGCTCTGGCGCACTGCTCCCCTCGGCCTTCGGATGCCCTCCACGGTCGCCAAAGCCGAAGCAGAAGACGAATGGCGCCGCTGCTCCCGCCTCAGCACCTTCCAGCCCCCCCCCGCAGCAACAGCAGCAGCAGCAGGAGAGGCCGCCCTCTGCCCAGCCGCCCCCGTACACACACGCGCGAGTCTTGGAGGAGCAACAACAGCATAGGTCCCCTTCCCCGCTCCCACAGAGGGAGAGGGATGCGACAGCTCAGGAGAGCCAGCAGAGCGCGTTGCAAAGGAGAAACTTAGAGGTTGCAGCGCAGATAGAGAAGGAGAGGCACAGAGCACAACAACATGTAGTGCGGGGTCAACGCCCGCCTCCCAACGGCACCGTCTCAGGAACCCATAGAGGCAACGGCCCTAGTTTCACTGTCACGTCGGCGAACGGTTTGAGAATGCAACAACAGCCAGACCCCCTATCAACGCAACTGCATGGAAGAGCAAGAGAAAGAGACCCCCACACAGACATGATCCAAAACCCCCGCCCCAACGGTCTAAGCATCCCCAGTCTCTTCCCTCCACGCTCTCCTCCCCCCGTCTCTTCTTCTGCCTCCTCTGCTTCCGCCTCTGCTTCAGGTGTTCAAAGATCCCGTTCCCCGGAGCTCCCCAAAGCAGCAAGCGTCTTCTCTTTCTCAAGAAGTGGAAGCCAGACCCAAATCATGTCCACCCTCGACTCCCCACCCCCTCCCCGGCAGCAGCAGCAGCAGCAGCCTGCTGAGGGACAGGAGGGAGAGGGGGATCAAGAGAGAGCGATGGAGAGGGCAGGGAGCCATCTAACGTCCCCTCTAGACCCCAACTCCAGTCCTGTGCGGGTGCGGATAGGCATGGCGGGACCTGCCCCCCCCTCTTCAGACTCTGGAACGACAGTGAGTGTGGATGACGAGGCGGAGAGAGAGACGGAGAGGCCCTCCAGCCCTGGCCTTCCTCCACAGCAGCAGGAGCGCCCAGATGGCTTGAGTTGAGGGGTTGCGCAGAATGAAAAAGAAAGTCTGAGAGAGTGGAGGGATGCTTTAAAAGGGTGACAAGTGGATTGGGTCATCGTCTTGTAAAGAAATAATTAAGGGAAAGAGGGCGCTGTATGTGGGAGGTAGCTCATCACATTCCGTTTCCGCCCACTCCTGTCAGCTACGGCGTCTCTTTGTACAGTTAGGTTCCTTCTGTAGAGGCCATTCTGGGACCTCTATTGAAGCTTGCATGTGTGTGTGTATACACGGTGGGGATGGCGAGGCATTTAGTTGAGAATGGATGGGGAAAACTGACTCGATCAATCGATTGAGGCCTGGGAACACTTATTTATTAATGGTGCTGCACTGTTGCCGCGGCGTTTTGAGTGTCTTGACTGGGGTTTAACCTTTAGCTGTATGTATGCGATGACTGTATAGTAGCAAGCTTGAGGAGTCGACCAAAGCCCTGTGACATTCAATTTTTTGAATGATAATTCAACGATTATTTGGGATTTTCGCTAAAATCCTACTAGCCTAGTGCTCCGCTAGATGTCTAGCTGAAGTCCCATAAAATTTGGTAAAATCATTCCTTAAAATCCTATAAAATTCTAGCCCGGAATCCCATAAAATCCTAAATAAAATCCTAGTTACCTGTAGGGTGACTCCCTGGGTGAACAATATTAGTTTTTAATACAACATGAATGCCTATAACATTAAGGTTGCATCATACTTCATGATCTACTAGTAGACTACTACATGCTAAGTAACATGCCTACTGTCAGACGTCTCATCTTAGGTCTCATCATACTAGTCATCATATTAATAACCTGATTAATTAATACTACTTAAACACATATATTCTATCATTTTCTCTTCTGACTGTAAAATATGAAAAATTGATATTTAAATTTTCTACTTGTTTGACGTTTTAAACAATATCAGTACGATACGAAAACGCTAGAGAGATATTTAAATTGTTTCAGCTCACAACGCATTAATTTATATATTGTTTTGCATAAACTACATAGGACGTCAAATCCTATACATATGGGTCAGCGTTAAATCCTATATATATGGGTCAGATCTCGTTAAACTCGTTTATTAGCTAGCTAGTTAGCTAGTTTATTCGATCTTATAGTATCTTTCTCCAGCAACTAGAGCTACTAGTAGTAGAAGTAGAGCCTGAACGAGAACAGTAATCAACCGTAGCACATAACAGTTGAACAATGCTGTGCGATGGTGATCTAGATGGTGATTTTAAGGAATGCGGGGAACCCCCGTGCCAAGACGTTCAAGGTCAATCTCGACCGATAAAAAGGGATCACGAAACTTACATGGGATGTGAGATGGGAACAGGACCGTTCTAAGGGCCTGTCAACATCTCACACTCTCACGGATGCACAAGCTTGAAGCGAAGCAGAGAAAGGGATCAAGCGTGATTCGTTGGCAGGAGTGAACACTCCCCTTGTGCCCCCGGGTTTTCCGAAGACAGGCCAACGTTCACATGACTCGAAGGGCTGCTCTCACAGACAGGCATGAAAGACACAAAACGTTCTCTCTCGCGCAGAGTGGATGCACAACTTTCGCGCCACGGCACTCTGCTTGGCGCTGTAATGGAAGTTTCTCTCAGGTCAGACGATGGTCGACTTGACAATGTCGAAGGTGTTGTCTGGTGTTGTCAGTACTCCCTGTGTGCGCATTTGGTGCACTTGGCGAACTTGTAGGTGTGCTTCAGGCCATCAGTGCACGTGCCTCCAGACCCCTTGGAAACGGTCTCCGTCTTTCCGTAGCCCTCGTTCTTCTGGCACTTGCTGCACTTTCCGAATCTGCAAGCGACAACAGAACCGGACAACACAAAGAAGCAAGAACAGCAACGGATGAGTTGTTGTCGAAAGGGAAAGTGCTACGAAGAGAGAAATGAAGAGGCAGAGACTACTGACTTCCATGTGTGAGGTCCTCCCTTCGGACAAGCACCGGAGACAGACTCTCTCGCGTCGCTGGGGGCGGCCTTGTATGTGCTCACTTCTCCCACCTGTCGCCTGACTGTTGCGGCGTTCTCGAACCCCATGGGGCCGTGAAGTGCAGCAGCAGCGACATGGAGAGGCGCGAGGCACTTGGGGCACTCGTTCTTTCCGTACTTATCAACCCAGGAGTAGCCGCAGGTGGGGCATCCCTTACGAACCATTTTGTTGAGAGGTGAAGAGGAAAGTGTTGTTTGAGCTTGTTGAGCGAAGGTGTTGTTTGAACAACAGAAGCTTTTTGAAGTTTCTCTCTCGGCTGAAGGCCTTGGGGTCGCAGTCAGTAGAACTTTGTAGAAGTTGAAGGGAGACTTGATTGATTGATTGTTTAGATGGTTTGAGAAGGAGGGTGCTGGAATTGTTCAGATCGAAAAGTTGGAAAAAACGAATGGAAAACACTTTGAAGTGTTGTTCGCACGCCCCGAGTGCGGACGCGACGTACATGTAGGACACGTACGCGTGCGTACGTACGCGTAGCACCTGCAGAGCCGATTTTTCCATGAGCCGATTCTGAAAAACGCGCATTCCGGCTTTCTGGGGCCGCCTTATAGTACCTTGTGGCCCCGCAAAGTAGTGTTCGAATGGATCCCGCAAAGCGAATTCGGAAATCTTCTCGCATCTTCTGCATGAGATCCTCCTTTGCCAGAAGGGATTCTGTGCCCATCGTCTTTTCTGACTGCCGAAACGTCGTGTCATGAAAATGCGGGGGCAATGCGGGGATGCCATTGAATGCAGCACATTTTCCGGTTGCCGAGCTCCTTTACATGGAACGCATGGATACATGCAGGCAATCAGCTAGGCTGTCGCTCTCCTCCTGTCGGGTGCCACGGTTGATGGGAGCTCCCCAAGTGTCCTGAAGACACGTCCAACCAGAGTACAGTGGAACATCTTGGTGACAAAATGACCCAGACAGTCGAATTTCGATGCGCAGAATTCTTTTCGGGTATTGGCGGTGCGTCTCTGAACGAACTCATAGCCGTCTCCCCGTCTCCTTCGCCGTTCTGTCTGTTCGGAGGTCCCCCCTTCCACCCTTTCGCTTTCAGCCGGAAATCTCTCCTGCATACTCTACCGTGATATCTCTCCATGTCTTCCTTCGTCTGACCTCCCGTCTTCCTACCGCCTTCTCATTCCACCGAGCTTGTGCCGTCTCCTGGTTGTGACCTGTGTGCGTGCCTTCACACGTGTGCATGCCGATTCAAGAGTCAACACCAGAAAAACGTGGTAAATATGCGCACCTGTCACAAGGTTGTCACTTCAGTATGATAGCTTTCCTACTGGAATATGAGCGGAATATTCACTCAAGACGGGTTCTGTGGTAGGACTCTTCCTTTTTTTCTGACGACAGTGCGACACATCTGTCTAGCGGTTTGGCAATATGTCTAACTTGAATGCTTTTCTGCTCTGCCCTCTCCCCCCCTCTCCCCCTCTATCTCCCCTCTCAGGATTCCGACTTGCTCTTGAAAGAGCGGCAGAATTGGTCGGTTGGTTTCGAACGGCTGGGATGGCAGGGGGGAGCGAAGCAGGGGCAGAGGGATGGAGACAGAGTCGGCCGGCCAGAGAGAAATGTGGAGTGGGGGAGAGCATAGACTGAACAGTCAAGACGGCAGGCATCGCGGAGGCAGAGGCAGAAAGAAAGAAAGAAAGAAAGAAAGAAAGAAAGAAAGAAAGAAAGAAAGAGGCAGAGTGGGAGTGTTCAATGTCGATGATGATGCATGCAGATCCTTCCTTCCACAGTGTATCTGTTGGAGTCCCTGAACAACTGCCTCCTTTCTTCCTTGTGCCACTCGACGTGCCCGTGGACTGCTGACAGTGCTTCTGGTGCTTCAATTCTCTCTCTCTCTTTCCCTCGCGTCTCTCTCCGCCTCTGTGTGTGTGTGTGTGTGTGTGTGTGTGTCTGTTCCTCCCTGCAGGTTTCTTTAGTTTTGTCTTCCGACTCTGCATCCACATCCAACTCTTCAGCAGCAGCACAAAAGGATGAAAAGCAAAAAGAGGAGGGAGAAGGAAAAAAAGAACCGGAATCAGAGACACGCCGCCCTGTGGAGGTGAAGACGACCATCGTTGCGGCTTTCGACATCAACGTCCATGCCAACAAAACCTACGCCCTCAACTTCAAGGAGCAGCCGCGCACAAAGTCAGTCAGTCGGTTTATGTGAAACACTGCATGCACGGGGGAGGAGGGGAAACGCGTTTACGAAGGGAAAGAAAGACAGAAAGAAAGAACAGAAAGAAAGAAAGAAAGAAAAAACAACAGAAAGAAAAAACAACAGAAAGAAAAAACAACAGAAAGAAAAAACAACAGAAAGAAAAAACAACAGAAAGAAAGAACAACAGAAAGAAAGAACAACAGAAAGAAAAAACAACAGAAAGAAAGAACAACAGAAAGGAAGGAAGGAAGGAAGAAAGGAAGAAAGGAAGAAAGGAAGGAAGAAAGGAAGGAAGAAAGGAAGAAAGAACAGAAAGAAAGAAAGAAAGAAAGAAAGAAAGGAAGGAAGGAAGGAAGGAAGGAAGAGGTGACGGCATCACTTGAGTTTTCCCTCCCGCGAGGATTCATTCAAACACCGCTACGGTCCCTCACGATAGAAAGAAAAGGTTGTGCCATCGATCCTTTGAGCTAAGGAGTGCGTGGGTGGCAGACGGGTGGATGGACGCAAGAATGCTTTCCTTCGTGCAGCACGTCGAATTTCATGTAGCGATGTCATTGTGAGCTGGTGTGTTTGTTTGTTTGTGTTTGTGTGTGTGTGTGTGTGTGTGTGTGTGTGTGTGTGTACGTGCAGGTCGATAGAGAATTTGAAGTCAGAAGATCTGAGCAGATTGAAGGCGGAGGTGTGGGTGATGAGCCCCCCCTGCCAACCCTACACTCGGGGGTCCGTCTTTCTGTCTCGCTTCTCCTCCTGTAAACAGATCTCTTTCTGTCTGTTGCGGCTTCTCTTTTTGTTTTTCGCCTTCGGGCTCTTCACTGGAACTTCTGCCTAGCGCTTGCCGGTCGGCTGGCATGTCATCCTTTGCACGATTGCTTCTTTCAAAGATGAATCAAAAGATACCGTGTGACCGTCGTGCATGCATACAATCAACCTCTCTGTCTTTCTTCGACGCAATAAAAAATCCTTTGTACAGAACATGTGATGAAAAGAATCCGTTTCAATTTGTTTCCATTCCTGTAGATCTACTGCCGTGACATTGCGACGGATTAGATAAAGGGGCCTGCAGTGCTGGGATGCAAATCATTGTCCGATTGTCTGTCTGAGTGAAAGGCCAAATCAAGAGTCCCCCCTTGTGCATATGTATCTGCATAATCCTTGATTTCAACTCACATGCACAACCCTTGTCATGCATTCCCTCGCTTCTTTGTTTCTATGTCCTGTTGCCATCCCTCAACTCACTGGCTGGATGAAAGCAGAGGAAAGCAAAGAGATGTGGAGGACGCACGAGCAAAGGGGCTCCTGCGGTTGATTGAATTGCTTGGGTGAGTCTCTCTCTCTCTCTGTCTCCCCTCTCGATCTGTGTCGGTCTGTCTGTATGATTGCTTTGATTTCTTTCTTTCTTTCTTTCTTTCTTTCTTTCTTTCCTTCTTTCTTTCTTTCTTTCTTTCTTTTTCTTTCTTTCTTTCTTTCTTTCTTTCTTTCTGTTCTTTCTTTCTGTTCTTTCTTTCTGTTCTTTCTTTCTTTCTTTCTTTCTTTTGTTTCTTTCTTCGCCTTCTGCGTCTGAGTTAGGCCCTGTCTTTGTTGTTTCTCTGTTGGTGTAGTTGGCAACTCGACCGGCGACCTGTGTATTGTGCCTACTCATGGTGTTGAGACCCTGATCCCTTTTTCTGTTCCTCGATGAGTCCCCTTTGGTTGGCCTTATGGAAGAGAATGAAATGAAATTTTGGTGTTCTGTAGGTTGATATGATATCACAGCTCCTTCTCTCCTGTCGCTCCTCTTCACTCTCTCGCGCTGTTGTGGCTGAATTAAGGCAGAGAGATGAAGCGGGCGTCTCTTCCCCGTCTCCTCCTCTTGGAAAACGTTCGGGGGTTCGAGACGTCAGAAAGCAGACAGAGACTTGTGTCCACTCTCAAAAGAAGAGTCAGTCAGTCAGTCAGTCAGTCAGTCAAGGTAGAACGAAAGCAAAATAGCGGCTCGAAGAGGGGCGGACTGAGAAAGGGACGCTGCTTCCATATTCAAGAAAACAGCTGGGAGAGTGCAGGAAAAAGAAAGGAGAGGAAAATAAAGAAATGCAAACATTGCGAAGCGAAACCAAACGACAGGAATCCCCTCCTGGATCGATATCGCGTATGTGACAGAGGCACTCACCTACAAAGGACCAGCATGATGGGTCGGATCCAAAAAAAGAATCTCTCTCTTTCGCTTCTTTTCCCCTCTTGCCGGCCTGCCAGCCTTGGTGTTTGCACTTCCGACAGCCAGGCAGTGACTGTTGAACCGATAAGGTTTGTTGGAGAAAACCCTGGTGTTGCCCTACAGAAAGGCGGCAGAAGATAACGATGCACCGTCAAACATTGACCATGTTTTTGTCTTTTTCTCCCTGTCTCTCCTCCTGCAGGGCTACTCCCTCCAAGAGTTCGTTCTCTCCCCCCACCAGGTGGCAATTCCGAACTCCAGAGTGCGGTTCTATTTGGTGGCAAAGAGGGGGGAAGAAGGGGGAGGGGAGACAGAAGAGTTGAAGGAGACGGGGTCCTCTTTGCAGTATTCGTTTGACCCCCTTCATTCGTGTTGCAGAGGCATCGGAAGAGAAGGAGAAGGGGAGAAGGGGGGATCATGGATGATTGGGGCCTCTGAGATGCTGCGAGTGGGTGAGTGCCTTCCTCGGCAAAGGTTTATAGGTGAGTTCCTCGATGAGGGCACAGAGGCGGACTCTGGAGACAGCAGCCGTGCATCTGCATCTGCACCTCCAAGCAAGGAGGGCCCTCTTGCTCTTTCTCTTCCGCCGATGGGTGCTGGAGGGGGGGGTTCGAGGGATCTTCGGAGCTTTGTGGTGTCGCCTGAAGACCTCAAATTTGCATTTGAACGCAAGTGAGTGAGTCTTTGGATGGACGCTGTTGGGGGGGGAAGAAGGGAGGGGGGGGAGACGGGGGGGAGAGACATTCAAGCGAGGAAATGAGCAAGTGAGTCACCAAGTAAGAAAGCAACTGAGCGCGTGAGTGGAGGAATGAAGTGGGTGACTGTGTGTTTTTTTCAAGATGGGTGGAAGGAAGGAAGGAAGGAAGGGAGGGAGGGAGGGAGGGAGGGAGGGAGGGAGGAAGGAAGGAAGAAAGGGAGAAAGAAAAAAAAAAGGAAAAAGGAAAAAGGAAGAAAGAAAGAAAGAAAGGAAGGAAGGAAGGAAGGAAGGAAGGGAAGGAAGGAAGGAAGGAAGGAAGGAAGGGAGGGAGGGAGGGAGGGAGGAAGCAAGGACGGAAAGAATGGGGGGGAGGAGGCAAGGAACCCGATCCAGAAGAATGATCTTGGCAGAGATTGATGGTTGCTACCTGAGTATCACCACCGTTAATTCTGCCTGTTTGTACGGATTGTTGTATAGGTATTTGAAAAGAAGTGAAGCACGTAAGCTGCCTGTGTCGTGATTGCAGTTTTCGATTTGACGTCATCACCCGTTCCTCTGGAATCTCCACGACGTTCACAAAGGGTTATGGGGAGACGGTCGGGAAGGGGGGGCCGGTCCTTCTGTGCGACGCTGAGGGGAGAAGTCTGGAGGGATGTGCAGGGGGGACGGAGGGAGCGAGAGGCGAGAAGAGAGAGCGAGAGAAGGTAGGGGAGGAAGGAGACACAGATGGAGATGCTCCCGGGGAGAGAGAGGGAATGGAGAGGGAGAGCGAGGAGGGGGATGTGCCGCGAAAGAAAAAGAAAGACGTGCCGACCGGAGAAGAAGCAAAGAAGGAAACGGAGCCCTCACGTGAAGAAGGAGAAGAGGGGAATCACATGGCTTCTTCATCCTCTTCCGACCCGCTGAAAGAGTCAGCGGATGCTGTCGTCAACACACATCTCATTGAGCCGCACAGGTCGGTTGATGGTTGATGAAAGGGGTAGAGAGAGTATGGTCGCGTTTCTTTCAGTCATTTGCGGCCGAAGAGGGGGGGGGCGTACTCGTCTTCAAAATGGATTCTTCTCCGGCGGCCATGCGTCCTGGTCTTTTTCTCTGGAAGCCCACGCGTCTGTCTGCCTGTCGGTTTACACCTCTTCCTATCTGTCGGTCTACATGCCACATTGTTTGTTTGTTTGTTTGTTTGTTTGTTGGCTTACCTGCCTGTTTCTCTGCCTGCCTGCCTGCCTGCCTGCCTGCCTCCTGTCCCTCCGTTTGTTTCCCCACCGTGTGTCTGTCTATCTGTGTGCCTATCTTGTTTTTTAAACATATGGTCTGTCTATGTATCTGCCTCGCTGTCAGGTTTCGCCTGGTGGATCCACAAACAGAAACGGTGCGGCACCTGACTCCAAGGGAGATGCTCAGGTGGGGGGTCCGGCAATAATTGCATCGTGCGTTTGTTTGTTTGTTTGTCTTCCGACTAGAGGGAGGGGGAGACAGAGAGAGAGGGAGGTGAAGAGAGCAAGCCCGACACGCACCGGCAGGCAGATACAGTCATGGCAAACTGATCTTTGAAGACAGAACAAAAAAGAAAAGTGGCTCTGCTTTATTTTCTTTTCTTTGCTTTGCTTTTCTTTCTGCTTGCCTGCCTTTTCTTGTCCGTATATGCTTCTTTACTTTTTCCGTTTTACTCTTTAGTGTATCCGCCGCCTTCATCTTGCTGTCTTATTTCTGGCCTTTATCTGCCCGTAAGCCGTCTCCCTGTCCTTTTATCTGCCTTTGTTTGTTGTACACACTTGACTGTCCACCTCATGCGCTCACACAAATCTCTCCCTGCGACAGCTTCTCGTTCGGCCGGGTCTTCGCGTCCTTGGCTGGTTGTTTGATTGTTTGCAACCTAGCGGAAGATGTCTTGGAGACGGATCGATGTCGGAGCTTTCATCTGTCTTGTTTTTTGACTGGCAGCGCGTCAGTCTTTTGACCCCATTTCGCATGCATGCATCCTTCCATCCGTTGACGCACGCACGCAGGATTTCTGGTTTCAAGGACTCCTTCGTGTTCCCTCCAGATGTCTCCACGAAGCAGCAGACAGCGATGATCGGAAACTCCGTGAGCGTGCCCGTGATTGCCCGGGTGGCCGCTTCGGCTCTTCTCTCTCTGACCGGTGCTCAAGGGGGACGCTCGGGAGTTCGACTCTGACTATGCCGCCCCATCTTTATCCATGTACGCAGATGAAGGCTCGTGATTTCAAAGAATAAAAGTGAAACGGATGCCTAAGTAAATACTAAAAAATTTTAAAGAGTCCCCAGATTTATAGAGGGAACTGCCATTAGCTGCTTTCCGTGTTAACGAAGGAAACATTCACAAAAACAATTTTTCAAAGTTGCAGAAAAGCTGACAGTTACTGATAGTCCAGGACATACAACCGGGTACGGCTGAAGCTGAAAAAGTGATATCCTGAAGTGGTCAATGGGTTTTATAGAGTTTCAAGAACCTCCAATCTTTAAAACAGTAAAACATAGGAAATTAAAATTCTGAGCTAGTAATTTTAAAAGATTGATGGATCGATGAAATATTCAGGTGATAGACTTTGTTTAACTTTATTAGACTTTATCGAACTGGTAGGAACTGGCCAGAAGTCACTAGAAGTGGAAACTTTGGGAAAAACACGATAGCAAGAGATGACCTCCCTAAACCTAACTACCACTTAAAAGTTCAAGCTGTATTTTTGGATAAGCTTGAAAGTCTGCACCGCAGGCGTGGATCATTTATGGTGTTTTGAAAGCCAAAGCTGCATATCTGGATGGTGTCTTGACCATCTATGCCGCAGGGGTGGACAGTCTCTTGAAAAACAATGCCGCAGATAGAGATCATCTTGATTATATTTTTTTAAGTAGCACTTAGGTTCAGGGAGGTTCAAGAGATAACAAGATCTAACAAGATACAAACTTAAAATACAGAGGTACGCATCCTGTACCACAAATAACCACAAGCCTATAGCATTTATATATAAGAAAATTTGATGGTGCAGTTTGGGTGTTTATAGGCACGTCCCAGCATACTATGCTGAGCGTATAGTATAGGGTACAGCTACAGAGCCGCTTACTCCACTCGCAACTCCAAAGGGCCCGGAGGGCATAAATAAATTACAGCTCCACCCTCCGTGGGGCTATTGATGCATCGGTGTGGAACCCAGGCAGCTAGGGGCCGCTCCGTCAAGTTGTGAGGGCATGCCGGGGCCTGTGTGTGCGCTCCCGTGAGTGTTGCCTCAGGTGTTGGAGGAAGGAGTCGCGGGGGATTAAGTGCCCCCCGGGCGGAGAGCTCCGTGCGAACATGTTTCAAGCCTCGCTCCGCCCTCCGGGGCCACGTGCCCACTCATTCCTATAGTCTCTGTCTAACAAAAAACGACCATAAAATTAAAAAAAAAATTTTTTTTTTGGCTGGAAAATGCATACACACGGAGACCGATACAGGAGCTATACAGGAGCTAGCTATAATGAGCCTGCATTGAGCCTGCAGGTGCATGATCGAATGGTGCGACCTCGATCATCCTCGATCCTGGTGATCCTGGAAGACTCAATACATAACATTCAATAATGCTGGGCAGAAAAGCAGTGATTGAGTCCCTTAGAAGCCGACAGCCGGATTCTGCTCTACTAGCTTTGATCAGTGCTTCTGTTTAGAAGATTGTTCATTCGTTCTGAAGTTCGTGTCGTTCGATTTGTCGGTATCAAGAGACACTGTCGTGTCGCTCTCTCACAAAGCGTTTGTTCCAGATATTCACAAATAGGAACGGAACAACAAAAAGAAGTGCAGAAAAGTGAACCATCCGGTATTGTTGGGGGACATTCAGTTAGAGTGACTCGCTGGGTGGCACTCGCAAGGTGAAACTCGATCGATCGTCTGGATACGTACACACAAAGCAGACTTCTTTCTCTCTCGATCCTGATCTACAGATGTGGCAGTTTGCCTCCGTTCCGCGTCTTCCGAGAGGAAGCTTCGCACCTCCACCGAGGCACTACACGATGGTCAGCTCTTCTCCTGTCCTCTCGTCTGCTTCCTCTCGTCAGAATTCGTGCTCGAACAACAACACGACGCTCTCTTGATTGGCTTCGCAACCCGCTTTGTGCTCGCCCACTATCTGACTTCCCTAGCACCGGCACTATTTTGCTTTCGTTTCATTGCTTGACTGGATTGCGAGGAAATACAGTGTAATGAGTGAAGAGAAGATTGCACGGATTTTCATTTCATGAATGGAGGCAAGGCAAACGAATTTGAACTACTCCGTTCCGCTTCTGCGCTCTGGCACACACTGTTGTTCTCGTCCATTTGAAGGGATGCGGAGGCAACCCCGGGTCGCTAAAGGGGGCTCCACAAGAATGCCTCTGGATGTCTGCATTTCTCACCATGTACGTATCAGTTGTGTGCTAGCGTTTGAACGGTCACTCCCCTTCTGTTGTGTGCAGAGTCAACATCAACACCAACAGCAGCAGCAAGTTCTTCTCAATACAGAGATCCTGTAAGTGCTCCCACTTTGTCCTTTCCTGCCCTTCCAAGTACTTGTAAATCAATGAACGGAGTGGAAGGTGCCATCCAGGACTGTTGCCCTCCCCCCTCCATCAATCTGTCACATAAGGCTCCCTGCATCCTCTCATTGCTTCTTCCCTTCCCTCCCCCCTCCCTTGTCTGCTTTCCTCGATTCTTGCAGACGGTTTCAACAGGAGGCCCATGAGGCGTATAGCTCGACAGAGGTCCGTGTAGCTGGGGGGGGAAAGCGTCTTCCTTTCTGAACGGCCTCCTCTCCTTCTCAAACAGATTGAAGTCCTCCTTCCCCTTCCTTCCTTCGTTTGGTTGCCTGGCGTCTTTCTCTCCTAGACTCTCTTTCCTGTGGGTCAAGCCTCGCTGCTTTCTGCCTCTGCACACACGCCCCCCTTCCCATTGGCTTCCCTCTTCATCCCTTAACTTTTGATCCACTCATCCATCCGTGCGTTCGTTCTTTTGCCAAACAACCGTTCACGATCACCTTCCTTCCTTCCTTCCCATCCTGTTTTTTTCCTTTCAGGGTGAGGTCAGAAGGCTGGAGAAGCAGTATGGATTGCCTCCTTGCCAACTCAAACCATTCCCAGCGTTCCCGCGTCCAAACACCAACAACGTCGACAGAAACGCCCCCAGCCCGTTCCCTCAGCCTATGATGGTCAAGGAGGAGGGCGGGGGCCAATCCAAATCTCGCTCGCGTCCCAAACCCCTGCTGCATCTCATACCGGTCAGTCAGTCAGCGCATGTGCCTATCTTTATTCTCCTTTTTTCCAGACACAGAGGGAGCAAAGCCAGGGAGTTGCTGCCTGAACACAGCAGACAGGTCCTCGAGATCAGAGACCGACTCACTGAAGGAAGAAAAAAAGAAACGAGAAACACAGACACACAGAAAGTCCCCAGGAGCTCCCCATTCCCCCCTGTAGTCTCTGTGTCGCTCTCTGCCTGTCTGCATTGAAGGAAGGACTCTCCAGATCGATCACCAACCCATCCAGTCACTCCCACGTGCAGGTGGGCGTTGTGGCTGACCCTCCTGAGGAGGCGCCTGCCGAGCCAAAAGAGAAGGAGACGGAGAAGGAGCAGGAGGGAGAACTGTCGTCATCCTCTTCGTCCTCTTCTTCTTCTTCTTCGTCAAAAGCAATTGACATCGAGAAAAAGGTTGAAGAGCCCAAGGACGACATTGCAGAGAAGCCCCCACAGCCAGAACCCCAAAGAAAGGAGGCAACTGAGGGTCTCCAAGACCTGCGGAAACACCTCTACACCCTTTTCTGCACCCTCCACCCTGCTTGTCCCACGAGAGTTGAGGAGCTGCAGAAAGTCCTCAAGAAGGTTGACTTGACAGTGAACGACCTCTCTGTCGTTCTCACAGACGTCAACATGATGCTAGGAGAGTTGGCAAAAGAAATCCAAAAGGCCGAGGGGTGCACCCAATCTTTCCTGCACTCCCGCTGGGAGGAATTCCACTCTCTCCGAAATGAACAGAGAGATGTAGTTCAAAAGAAATACAGCCTCCTTCCAGAGCAATTAGAGGAATGCGGATTCCAAGAGCTCAAGATCAACCACCCCCCCCTGCCTGTTGCCACAGCACACGCAAACTCCGCCCCCCAGGCCCGGCAAAGGAAACTAGAAGCCAACCGCCTGACTTCATATTTGAAGCAAGCCCTCTCTGGCCCGACAGACGAGCAAGCACCCCGACCACCTACCCGAAACCCCACAAACCCCCGGCCTGTTCCCCTGTCTGTTGCCTCTATGACAACAGAACAGCTCCAACAAATTAGACGGGAACAGAGAGCGGCGCGACGAGAGGCCCCTCTGTCTCCGAGATCGAACGCAACGCCTGGAGGAAGTGCGCGTCCCAACACACACGCACCCACCCGCCAGCAACCTAACTGGCCGATCCCTGCCGACCTCTCCCTCTCCCCCCCCCTTGAGGCCCTCGCCTTGGCCTGTCGCCCCCTGAGTCCGTCCAGCCCCCCCCTTCCTCTCCTCTCAACATTCGGGGGGGACGACTCGTCTAATGCAGCTGCAGCAGCAGGAGGGGCGGGAGTGGCCCACCCTCCCACCTCCCCCCTCGTTGGAAACTTCGCACTGCCCCTGACACCTCGCAGGGCCTCCGCCCTCGCACAGGCAGCAGCAGAGGCAGGAGGAATGGGGTTTCAGGCTCTGCTGACTCCCAGAGGGGGCGTCTCACCAGTGCAACAGAGGGGGTATCACGGGCGTCCGATCTTCGGGATCATCGATCACTCTCCTTCCAGAGGCACCTCGCACATCCCCAAAATCCAAAAAAGCGGCATCTACGTGCCTGCTCGAGAGGCCAAGTCAGTCAGCCATTGCATGGGTCTATTGTCTGTCTCGTTGTCTCTTCGGCTGGCTGTCGTTCCTTCGTACATGCTTCCTTTGCTGCTCTTTGGCGGCTTCTTTCCTCCTTTTCCTCTTCGCCATTTTCTTTTTCCTCTTGGTCTCCCTTGGTTTTTGTTTCTCTCTTCATCCATCGCGGCCCCCGCTTATGTTTCCTTCCGCCCGCTATCTCTGCATTCCGCCCGCTCTCTTAGTCGCAGCTTCCCGCCCTCTCTTCCTTACTGCCTGCTGAATGGAATGGAATGGCTCTCTCTGCACGGATACATGGATGGATGGATGGATGGATGGATGGCTGCAGTCTGAATGTGAAGAAGGCGGGCAACCCGAAGTTCCCCTACGAGTCGAAATTCAAGGACCCGAATTCGAAGACCATAAAGGTCAGAGAGAAAGGAAGGAAGGAAGAAAGAAAGAAAAAAAGAAAGAAAGAGGGGAAAGAAAGAAAGAAAGAAAGAAAGAAAGAAAGAGAAGGAAGGAAGGAAGGAAGGAAGGGAAGAAAGAAAGAAAGAAAGAAAGAAAGAAAGAGGGAAGGGAAGGGAAGGAAGGAAGGAAGGAAGGAAGAAAAGAAGGAAGGAAGGAAGGAACGACAGAAAGAAAGAAAGAGAGAGAGAAAGAAAGAAAGAAGAGAAAGAGTGAGAGGAGGCTGTTGGAAGGAAAAGGTGAAGAAAGTGAGGAATTCCCGACAAACACGTGATCAGGCGTGTGTTCCGTTGATTGTGTCTCTCCGTTATCAAGAACGGAATCTTGGTTTTTCCTTCTTTGCCTTCTTTCGTTCTGTTCCTCTACCTCTCCGAATGGATTTTCCCATCTGCATCGTCTTTGTTTGCAGATTGATCATGTTGACATCGAAATGGAGAAGCAGTTCAACCTCTACAGTCAGTCTTCTCTACCATTCGTCTTTCTTCGAAAAAGAAATGATTCAAGTAGACAAAAAAGTCCTTCACATTTCAATCACCAGCCTCATAGCCCGCCCCCCGCTTGGAACTCCGCTTTTTTTCTTTCTAGACCTGTTTGGCAGAGGCCATTCTCCCTTCCTCTCCACGTTCTTGCTCCCTTCTCACTGACTAGACACGACAACCCTGTCTCCTTCCACCCCAGTAGAAACTAGAAATGAACAACCCTCCCTTCTTTGCTGCACCTTTGTAAGCCTTGCTGATCGGTCACGCATCCACTCTCCTTGTCTCTCTCCCTTTCTACCTACTGAGCGAAAAAGAAATCTGGACACGTTGTCTCTTTCTTTCCGTGTTTGTCTGTTTGTGTGCAGACTCGGAGGTTCGTGTCCGAAGGATCAATGAAGGGGTCTACATGTTCGGACGAATCCAGTTTGCTGCGAAGATTCTCCCTGTGAACAGAAAACTCCTCGGTCAGTCGGTCGGTCTGTCTCTCTCTCTCTCTCTCTCTCTCTCTTTGTGTGTGTGTGTGTGTGTGTGTGTGTGTGTGTGCGTGTACGTACCTGTTAGGGAGTACCTTTTCTTTAAAGATTGATGCAAAAAAAGGCTGGTACGTTGGTGCTTCTGTTTTCCTGGAGAGCCTAGGCAGATCACATATGCATCTGTATCTGCATCGAGCCAAACCGGTTTTGTCTCACTCTCAATTCCCTCCTCCTTTCGTGTTGTTTAGTGGTGGTCTGTGAACGTCTCTGCTTGGCGAGACGGCCTTTTGAAAACAAAAACTCCTACACAGACAAGTAGATGTATCTCTCTCTCTGTTGATGGATGCCTCTGTTCGGCCTCTCTGTGTCTTCTTCTTCCTGCATGCAGTCAAATGCTCGGAGTGGCAGGATGCGTGGGGACCTCTGGACCGCTTCATGGACAAATTTGAGTTGAAGCAGAGGGAGGCCATGGCGGAGATCATCAAGGAGGAAGAGGACGAGAGAAAGGAGAAGGAGAGACTGCAGAGAGAGAAGAAAAACGTCAACAGAGGGGGGCCCCCTCGAAGCAAACAACCCACTACAGAGAGCTCTGTTGCTTGCCCCCTCCCCTCCTCAGGCCGTCTCCTTGCCAGGGGGGCCACACGCCGACAGGACTCTGTCAGAGAGAGACCAGATTGTGCTGCCAGACAGCCGGGCAAGCCCAGAGTAGGTGGACCAGGTGCACGAGAAGAGGACAAGAAAGAGAATAAAAAACTGAAGGGGGTAGATGTCCTCATGAGAGGCCGACCGCCCAAATGCACACCCATTCCCTCTGTCCTTCACGCAACCGGACAAGTGCAGCCGAAGGACAAGGAGAAGGCCAAAGAAGCCCCTCCCAGCACTGCCAGTGCGGCAGCTGCTTCTTCCAGCTCTGCTCATCCCTCTGTCTCTCCCCCCAGCGCCCCTGCCGCTGCTTCTGGAGGTGCCTCTCGGCCTGCCTCTCGTGCCAA
Source organism: Chromera velia (assembly GCA_018398765.1). Lineage (NCBI taxonomy): Eukaryota > Chromeraceae > Chromera > Chromera velia. The sequence goes on along the minus strand of JAHBMJ010000676.1, from coordinate 99,507 downwards.
GGCAAAGGCCAAGGCAGCTGCGGGGGGCGTGAAGGAGAAGAGGGGGTCGCCTGGGGTGGGCAAGTGAAGGAAAGAAGGAAGGCAATAAAGAGAAAGGGTCCGAAGAAGAGAGAGAGAACGGGTGTGAAAGGAGAGCGCTGCCTTGACCGGCTTGGCTTGTTTTTTAGAGGGAAGAGGGAAGAATTTTAAAGGAGCAAAACAGTAGGGTGGAAAGGAAAAAGGTTACAGGAACGTCAGCTCTTCGTTGTTTGGTGGCGTTGGTTTCTCGGAAGCTCATTGGTTGGTTCGTTTCACTTGGGTTGGGCTGGGCTGGGGGTGGGGGGGAGTGAACGGCCATCAAATGAGCGTGCGGTTAGTCTTTGCTCTCTTTCTGTCCTGTCTTTCTTTGGTCTTTTCTCTCAAGAGAAAATCTATGTGCCCGTAAGGAGGGGGGGAGTAGGGAAAGGGGAGGCGTATGATGGGGCAAGGCAAACGGGGGGGTCAGTGGAGGGAAGGGAGTGAACAAAATGAACGGTGGAAGGTTGCTGGAAGGCCTCTTCGTGAAATGATGCATGAATTCGATTGGCCTTCCTGATGGGTTTTGGGCTCCCGACCTTCCTTCCAGATGCTTTTCTGATTCCTTCCCACCACCTGCCAACCAACCAACTAACGTACATGAGTGAGTGAGGAATGGAATCCCTTTGAACGACAATCGGGAATGCTTCAGCGTCGGCGATGGCAATCGACGTTCTGAGAGTGAGGCCCCTTGATTCTTTCAAGAGAAACCGGCGGGGGCAAAAGAAAGCATGGAAAAGAATGTTTAATGGAAGGACGGTTGCATTGATTGGTAGACGAAGATGAGCCATTTCTCCTACTTTTTCCCCATTTCTGGCCTTCTTGAAGGTCATCGAGCATACATTCAAATACTTATTTATCAGCATAAATTGGCTTTTGTCTGACACTGCATTCGCAACCGCATATTGGATCTGCAGAGTACTTTTAAAGGCCGAAAACGTATACAAAATTTGCTTTAATTGCTAGTAATCTAGCTGTAGTAATATAATTTACAATCGTTAATGATCAAAATTTTATTTTAGAAACATTTCAAGTTACATTTGCATGCATATATTTATACAAAATAAAATTAAATTAATAAATGATGTGCATGACTTTAAAATAAAATATCATTTATGTTTGGGGTATGTGCATTGCTAGGTACATTGGATACGCCGATGATTTTATCATTTTCGGACACTTCCCCTATAAGACCCCCAGAAGAGGATTGACCGGACCGGGTTAATTGGCTACCTATATTCTGACAAGTGTGGGTTAACAGTAGTGACCAGATTTGATTTGATAGGATTTGATTTGATTTAATTTGATTTGATTTGATTTGAGCTTCAAGCTCAAATCTGACCAGATTTGAAGTAGATTTGAGGTTAGAGTCTGGAAGTCACTTTCGACAGCACTGAAGATGACATAACACAGTCAACACCACTAGCCTAGCCACTAGTAAATCCTAGAAAGCCCTAGAAATAAGAAAATCACTAAAAACTAGACTAAAAGCTAAACTAAGACTCTTAAAGCTAAGAGCTTATATAAGTTTTTATCTTAGAGTTATCCTAGAGAGTTTTCTTGTGAAACTGGAAATGCAGAGTATGTTTGTGATCGTGAATTGAAACTCGAAGTGAGAAGAGAAAGAACATGCCATTGTACAATCAGACCGATTCTATCTATTCTTCCCCTGTCCCTTGTCTATCGCTTCCTTCATCCTTTTAAAACTTAAAGGAGCTAAAAGATGATGGTGGGTTGAGCAACGTGTGTTTTGTGGGTGAGTTGGTGATCAGGGTTTATGACTCAAAGGAAAACAGAAGAAGTCCGTGCAGTCTGTCTTTCTTCCCCTTCCCTTACATACCATCTGCCTCCTTCTCCCTCGTAGAGAGATCTGAACGATGATGGCGTGTTGGGCTCCAGTGCTTGTAAGTGGTTTTTCTACGTCCTGGTGACCTTGTTGTTCATAATAAACCTACCACAGCGGATTGAGAGCCGCCATAGAGGAGAAAAGAATCTTTGCTGCACCACAGAGGGAACATGGCAGCCGCATGCTGAGTTTTGCTTAGTTCGGCGTGCAGGCGGGAAGCCCGCACACTCCTTCTCACGTTGCATATTGTAGAAAGGGCGTGTGCGTTTGTGCTAGAGCAAAGGCAGTTGGCAGATCACCAGAGCGAAGGTGATATGTAAATATTCAGGGAAGGACGGGTCCATAGCAAAGTTGAGGACCTTGTTGATGAACACACGTCTGTGTTCTGCAAGTCCTAGAGCGAAGGGATGGTGGTAGACGGGGAGTGAGATGTGAACGTCGTTGCACATGATTAGGATGCTTGGAGTGGCACTTGGTGCGGGCACCCCACTCGGAAAGATCAGTGGCATTTTTAAGAAAAATGAAAGATGAAAAATGAAAGATTTGGAGCACTTTTATAAAAAAAAAAGACTGACAATCAACACTAAAAAGAATAACTAAACAGGCGCAAAAAACAAATTTCTGCCTGTGGCGCATTTACAATCGGATTCACCTTAAAACTGATTGTTAACTCTAGAAAAAATGAATAAAATGCAAAAGTTTGACACATTGATCTCTAAGTCATATTTACTTACACACTAATAGTATGTTTATCTTATATTATCCTTAATATCCTAAAATTAAAAGCAAAATTAAAATTTTTAACTTTAATTAAACGATCGAAGGTCTTTTTTTTCACCTTATTCTGCAGTGCAGAGGCTAGCGGAGGCTGGGTTATCAAGTACCGTCACGTACACTTGCAACCTTTATAAGAAAAAGTATCTCTGCGGTGGTTAAATTCCTTTCAGCAAGAGAAACAGGGGCAGAAAGATCTCCAAAAGGCCACTGTTATGGTTCAAAAGAAATAAAGCATGGTTTAAACAGAAACAACACTGTCAAACAGGATGGACTGCAATAAAAAAAAAGGAGAGCAGGGGTGTAAAAGCAAAGAAAAGTACGTGATCTGGGTAAAAATGCAGGGGGGTTTGAAGAGGGGTTCCTTTTGACTGACAACAGCCCCAGGGCCTTCTTGATAAAAATGTAGGGGGCTGGGGGGGGCGGATACAAAGCAGCAGACTAGACAGCAGAGAAAAGGACAGAAAACAACTTTTTAACACATAACAGACACAGAAAAATTTCACTGTTATTAGAAACAAACCTAGAGCTTATCTTTTAGAGATTCAGCACTGAAAGATTACCACACAAAATATACCCCCCGGCACACCTACCTACATTTTTACCCACGACTGACTAAGATCAAAGAATTCAACCAAGACTCATTGAAGCAAGATTGACCATCGCTAGACGCTCGAGGCTCCTACGATTATCCAAGTACTTGAAGCATAATTGAAGACGTACCTGCACGCAATATCATATGCAAGTATCTGCATGAGAATCAGATCGACCAAAGAGAGATCCCACATCATGGGTCCCCTGGACAGACCGAGGAGGCAAGGAATGGAACACAAAGTGCATGAGAAGTAAACACAAAAACTCAGAATGCTTGCCAAGTTAGCTTGACAGTGTCTCTGTGATAATTTCGAAAATTCTACTAGGAAGGGGCTAATCTGGGTCAAAATATGGACAGACCAATTTTTACTGAGATCGGCCCTTAATTCCTCGGTAAAAATTTCGAAATCGTCACACAGACCGTATATTAAGAAAATAGGCTTCCAGCAATTGATAACTTGCTTCTTTGAAACCCCAAAGCTCGATTCTTGCTTCCTTAGACAACTCAGGAGACGCACTGTCAGTCTGTCATGGGTTTGTCCATTTTTACCGAGATTGGCCCTTCCTCAGTAAGAATTTCGAAATCGTTACACAGACTATATAAGAAAACAGGCTTCCAGCAATTGATATCTTGCTTCTTTAGAACCCCAAAGCTCGATTCTTACTTCTTTAGACGACCCAGGGGATGCTGTGTCAACATGTGTCGGCCTGTCATGCATGGGTTCAAACTTGAAATTATTCATATGTATGTATGATACAAAACCATTGTCATGATTCCTTTCATTAAAAGCTACTTTTCCCTACCAAATGGACTTGCCTGAGTTAATAGAGGCCTCTTAGCCCCCTTTCTCCTAGTGTTGCTCAGGTTAGCCCCCTGCACGTACGTGGACAGCATTTCTATGATCTTCTCGAGCCTGGTCTTGAAGCCCGTCAGTCCAAGCCTCAATTTTTGAACCAAAGTGCTCTTCATCTACGCAGAAGCTCTCCAGGAGCGCTCAGCATGGAACCAAATCATTGAAATGACTCATACACTGTTGATGGAGTACTCTTTTTCGGAGTATATATAGTAGGACTGAGGATAAAACAGATCAAAAAATGGGTGTGCAATGCGAGCGAGACAGATATAATCACCCCTGACAGAATTATTATTATAAATTTTAAAGTGGCGGCGCCCTTCGGGCGCCATGCGGACTTTGTAAGACTTATAAAAATTTACAAGTCCAAAGAATCCGATTGGTCACAATTCATCAGTCAATAAATGAATCTATTCATTCTAATCATATATGTTCAGTTCAATGGTTACATCATCTGTTCATTTTAGATTTCATAGTGCTACTGTAAGTGTATGTTCTCTTAGTTCTTTCTTCTGTAGTGGACTTTGACTTTCAGGGTTGAGTTGAGCTGTGACTGACCTGCATGCACATGCGTATATGCAGCAGCACGTGAAAAGGGCCCACGCTGGGGCCCGCATACATCCGTGAAGTTGCGCGCGCGTATCAATAATTATGACGGGGGTGATTGTGTGATAAAATCCTCAGTCCTGCTATAGAATAACCTCTTTTTCCAGCAGCTAGGACGCCATAGAAAACCGATTTCTCATTTGTTGAATTTGAGTAAAATCGGCTTTTCCGGCCGTCGAGGGCCCCGGCATGCCCCACCACAGGTCATATATGCAGCCGGGGCCTAAATCGCGCGCACAGCGCCCTGCGGGCCGGGGGCCTGACAATGTATTAATGTATGCCGCGCGCGCACCTTCCTCCCATGCAATGTGTGTGCAACTTGCCCAGCGCCATACACATCCTTAGGTATGCTTAGCGGATTGGCTTGTGGTTTTGTGCGCTTTCTTTAGACTTTCTTTAGTCTCACCACTTCTGTGAGTGTCTGGTGTTTTCTTTTAATTTTCTTTAATTTTTTTTTTGTTTTTCTTATTGGTTGATCGATCGTAGTTTATAATTCTATGTAACTGTATTGGCTATAAGTAGTCTAGTAAGTAGTAGAAACGTGAACGTACCTGCACGTTCTCTATTCGAGTCAGGTTCCTCCTCCGGATACAAGCAGCTCGTCTCGGACTAAGATAGAATTCGTCACTGCCCAGAGACTTGGACAGTGCTACCTTAAGCCAGACTGGTTCTAAAATCTCACACAAGAATTCCCTATCCCTAGACGACTTCTAGGGATAAGAATAGGGGCTGACAGAAGCTCTTCTCACAGAACACATAAGGTATGTCGAACCATACTACTGCTATTGATCTATACAACTATCTGTTTTTACTTCTGTCTGACCGTCTGGGAAATTCCTTCCATGTATTAAATTTTCCGAGACATACACAATCCAGCTAGCGGACTCCGACTGGGCTGCCAGCTGTACTGCCATCCAAGCCGCATACACATAACGTCGGCCCGGACCATGCATGATGCATTCCAGTGCCGGAACCGCTGGCTACCCTAGAATGCATGCGTCAGAGTCCCGCGCAAGGCTCCCCTGTCTGGCTTGCCTTGCCCAGGTACTTTCTTGTACGGCGTGCATCCCCGGGCCGGTGGTACTGGTCGTGCCTCCCCAATCCCGTGGATTCACACACCCCTATACGAGTCTGCGCTCACCGAGCCTGGCTCTCCACCAGACCTCCACCCCCCAGCTGGTCCGCTGAGGAGCGACGTGTGAGATCTTGACGCTACTTCAACTACTCACAATAATACAACGTCAAATACGTATCGTTCCACGCATGCAGACGCATAGGGCCGGGAGGGGGGGATGAAACAAAAAGAAAACCTCATTCATTTTAATGCCTTCCCCTTGATCCTTCCCCCCATGCCTCACTAAGGCATGCGCCCTTTCCTATTCTATCGTTCTTTCTCCTTTGTTTGCGGAAGACACGTACAACAGACCTGTTGAATGGAATAAAAAGGGAGGAACTGTCCGAACTGCTCATTCATTCTTTTATTTCTTTGCAACAGGCTGCTGTGCAGCGTTTACCACCCAATGGGGAGAAAAAGCAAGCTGTAGGCATGACTGAATGTAGAAAGCCGTTACTCCATCATTCCTGCAATGGCAGCCTCAAACTCACTTTAATTCGTCCACCCCCTTTCCTTTATTTTCTTTCACTCCTGGATAGTACCAGACCCCCCACCGAACCTGCAGGGGCTCACTGGAACTACTTGACCTCATGTCGGCTCTCCTCCCCACCAAGCATACTTGGTAAGGACGTTGGCGATCTAGAGGTTATAGGGAATCCACCTGAGGGTAGCACCAAGGGCCTTGGTCTCTTAGATGCAGAAATCCAAGCACCCCTGCATGGTGTGATCCGAATCCGCAGCCCCAGATCTTATCTGATCATACACAGGCCCGCAGTCAATATGGATGAAGACGGAAGGCTTCAAGTTGCAGTTCCAAAGCTTGGCTACAAGCGCAATCACCCTCCCTACCTTCTTCACACATGACTCCACCGCCATCAGCTCCCCCGCTGTACCGCTGGAGATCTTTTTGGAGGTGCGGGCTGTATGGTGATGCACCCAATTGTCAAGGAGCTAGGTCAAGGAAGTCTTTTCCCACTTTCACACCCTGCTCCCCTGCAAGGATACGGACTACCCAGCCTAATTGATCGGAATTGAGGTGAGAGAAGGTGTTTAACGTCCGGTTTTCGTTGGTGTATATCAGTCGAGAAAAGAGAAAATCAGAGAGGTCCACTTGAAAGAATATAATCAAGATGATTTATATCTATGGCATCGTTTTTTAAGAGACTCATCTGCACTGCTTGCACTGCTTGTTGCTCACACAAGTCACACATCGCAAGTAGGTGGCCGACCGGAGATTTTGAGTGAGATAAACTTACTGTTAGATGTGAACCGTACACCATGGCCCATTCTTGCACCAAAAAGTTGCAGTCACTATATATAGATACAAAGTGCTGCACTGGATGAATCACTGGATGAGTGCCTTAATTACATATAATAGTAAAAGGCCCCATGTTTAATATGGGAGGAGTGGGGTATTTGGGACGCGTGAGAGGGTGAGAGAGTGTGTTTTGAGAGAGAGTGGGGTTCGCTGACCCTCCTGTTTGCCTCAATAAATGCAGTAAGACTTAGTAAACAATGTCAAGCTCAACATTCTACCTTATCGTGGCTTCATCTGTGAAATCGTTCTATTCTCTTGTCATTCAACCTCGTTTTTTTTCTTTTGCTCCCTTCTTAATTGTGCCTTCTTGCACGCAGGCATTGTGAACATCACGCTCACGAGATTGCAGACGATTATCATCCACAACGAGGTCATTTTATTCATTTGAGGAGACCATCGTTTTTGTCTGTGTGTGTGATTGCTCATCTCTATGTACGTGACTGCTGATCTTTTATCCAGGCTGTCTGTAAGCCTGTGAAATGGTAAGTGGACCTTTGGGGACAAGTTCGACTTTTAAAGAAGGTATGTTTATCGTTCCACAGGTTTAAGCCGTTATCAATAAGATGCGTGCAGAATGCACGCGCGGAATGGTATGAGGAGGGGTCGTGCTGCAGCGCTGGCGGCCTAAGTCGCTGTCGCGGACCGTCTTGATCGGCCATGCCGCAGGCGCGGACGAGTTGATAACTCTTCATTTGAAGTGTCTTGTAGTATCAAGGAGGTCCTTTTATAGAATTCTAGCTATACTTATAGAGTAATTTGAAAGCGTTTCAGACTGCGTTTATATTACTTTTAATTACTTTATAAGGTTATAAATAAAGAATTTGGGGGTGCAAAAAAATTTGCTTATCCCACAGTATACATAGTGGCGTTAGCTGTAACTAATATAACTTTGTTACATATACATGGCCCGAAGGGCCATGTTACGTTTTATGTGGTGTGTGACCTCCCTGAAGCTAAGATCCACTTAAATGGTGGGGCCGCATTTTTAGATAGGCTTGAACGCCCGCGCCGCAGGCGCTGGCGGTATCTTGAAGGCCCACACCGCAGGCGCGGGCGGTGTCTTGAAAGGCAGCATGCAGCTGCATACTAAAAAATCGCAGCTGCATGCATCTAGAAGATGAATGAATAGAGATGTTATATATGACCGTATACTGGCACCGAGCTATGTATGATGTAATATAGGATGTAATATTGATATTGTATGATTATATATAATGCCAGTGATATGTACAAAACCTAGGTATGAATAGTATTTTAAAGGCAATTCAATATATCGATTTATTTATACGTTATTATTTTTCAATTTTTTTTTATATATTCTTTGAATGAGATTTGCTAGGCCGCAAATGTGGATAGACTTGATTGGCCGTGCCGCAGGCGCGGACGATCTCGATATTTTTTTTTAAGTGGACATTAGGTTCAGGGAGGTATGGTGTGTAATATAAGCTGAAATGTAAATATTACGGTTAAGGGCGTAATTTATGTAAAGTTATCCTTAGGTATAGGTAGAAAAGCATCTGAACAACAAGCGTTAACTACTAAGTTGCCCCTATATGGGGACGTGGCATGTATGACAAAACCTCCAATATCTCTTAATCATCAAGTTGCATCAACTGATTGTAAATTCATTCTCTGAAGGGATGGATTGGCTACTGGCCAAGAACTTAGCCACTTGATTGTGTCAGTGAACTTACTGGTAGTTCTCGCGCAATGAAGGCTACACGCGGGGGACTATAGGCCTTAAAATCTTAAAATTACGTTTTTAACGTAAGATATAGACCCATTTGAAGAAAACGTGAAGTTACATTTTTTTGTAACTAATTTTGCCGTAACTACTCAGATCATTCCTCTATTCCTACATTACAGCTAACGCCACTATGTACCACAGTATGGGATAAGGGGGGGGGCTTATTCATGACAAATGGACTCACGGTCAAATGCGGCGGCCGGCGTCCACTATGGGATACGCAGACCCATGCGGCGGCGTATATGGGAGCCAGAGGGAGGGGGGGGGTAGGGGGGGGTTAGGAGGTAGTAGGAGGGGTTCAGCTCCCAGTGAGCTTATCCCACACTGTGGGATAAAAGATTTGTTTTGTACTCCTAATTCTTTAAATGCGTTTTTCCCAGATCTGCACAATGGATTTCCAAAAGGTTATACGTATATTTAGACGTATATACTAAATTATACTAAATACTTAATAATATGATAACCACTAGGCGTGGATTCTATATATATATATATATATATATATTTCAGAACAAGAATATAATATAGAGATATTTTTAAAAATATATTGCCTCTGTGTCTCATGTCACTTCAATACTATCCATGTTAGTTTATATATGTATGTATATATATATATATATATATATATTGAACGATAATATAATATATATATTTATATAGACCACTGCATGTTAAGAGCTTTTTTCACTGGATTCGACTGGATCTGGAAACCAACAGTAGTCCAACAGCCGCGCGAGCCAATAGTAATTCCCTTCTTTCCATGGCATCAATACTTTCAAGAACGCCGTGTTCTTCTGCTCTTTCCCCCCAACCCTGTGGGTAAAAGCCTCCGAAAAGGGACGGACGATCACACCGGAACGACAAGAAAGAAAAACACAACCGTTGGGGGGATCACGCTTCCTCGTCTACAGCTGTTTGTGCGGAGCCGCCCCGCCGCACCTCCCGACACAACGCGAGAGGGCAGCAAGAGGCTCAAGACGAGACGGGGGCTGGCTGGAAGAGTTCGCAGCCTGTCGACACTTGGTCCACGTGAGCTTGTACACAAACCGACAAAGGAGCTGACTGCATCAGAGCAATCGTCCCATCGATTGACTGCACCTCTCTCTGAGAGACTCAGAGGCCCCGCCCCTCTTTGATCGGATAGCACCACCTTGCTAGGACACTGATCGTAGCCAGGCGATGGGCGGTCATTAATTCCTTCCGTCGATTCTCTTAATTCTCTTTTTGCCTTAATTCTTCTTTTTTGTCTCTGTTCATCGCCTTGCGGTGCCCCGGAGACAGGCACCACACAAGGACGAATGAATCAGAGATCGAAAGTACGGGACAGAGAAGGCGAAAACTCGACTTGGCTGGTTGGCTGTTTGGATCTCAACGCATCCACAGGTGTGTGTGTGTGAAAACATCTGCGCAGAGCTCTTCTTCTTTCCCGGTTTAATTTTCTGTCGATCGATTCGTATGGGCTCGTGGAATGAATTCCACACATCTTCACATTACTTGCTTTCTTTCTTACACAAGACTGTCCATATGCTTTCTGTGTCAACCTTCTAGTCATTCATTGCTTTCTTCCCTCGACCAAAATTCTCACTGAAGTGGTTGCCTGCTGCTGGAATCAGACAGACAGACACCCACGGTCAGTGAGTCCGTCGTGCAACAAACAAACAGCAAAAAGGCGATACACGCAAACAAAAACACAGACACAAAGGAGATTCAAATTGTATGCAAAACGTAACCAATTTACTTCAGCAACCCACCCTGCATGCATGAGCGTGCAGCTGCCGGCCTGAATTCCTTCCTTCCTTCCGCTCGCAGGCACGGAGACGATCGAACAAGAGAAGAAAAGAGACAAGTCATTCGATCCGAGCTCTTTTTCTCCTCTCCTCTTCTCTTCTGTCCCGCTCCCCCTACATACTTTTTTTGCCTCTTCTTTCCCCCGCGCTCAGCACTCTCTGTCTTGACCCCCCCCCTTTCTTCACAGCTGGCCTCCCCTTACTCCCTTCTGTGAAGAGAGAAAGAAGGGAAGGACAATACACGTACGGCCTTCACGCGACAGGGCAGAGATATACGAACAGACGGAAGGGGACGGAAGCTTTACAAAAAGCGAAAGAGGGCCTCGACATCTTCACAGACAGACAGACAGACAGACAGACAGACAGACGGACAAGAAAAGAGAAATGAATGAATACATCATGAGTGAAGCAATCCCTCAGAGATGAAAGAACCCACTCAACCGCCGACTGACTGACTTCTCAAAAGAAAAACGAAACTGGTTAATCAAGCCAGCAGCAACAAGAGGCGGACACGCGCGCGCGCGCGCACACACACACACACACACACATGGGGGAAAAGGGGGAAGGGGAAAAGAGAGGGAGAGGAAGAGAGAACCCACGAACACACGCTTCTCCCTGACCGGAGGGATTCACCCACCACCTCACAGACTTCCAGCCTGCACATCCATCGTCAAAGCCTCCTTCCCCACCACAGCTGAGCAAGTCAGAAAGAAAGAGGAAGTCACAAACACACAAACACACATACCAACGACCAACGAGTCATCCAAAAAAAGAAACACGAAGGCACGCATGAGGCAGAGGGCGAAATCGAAGAAGAAAGCAAAAGCAAAATCCGCTTTAGATGGATGAACCAGCCCAACCCTCTTGAGGCTAAAAAGGACAAACCGTCTTTCTCTTGTCAGTCTATCGACCTCTCCCAGTCGAAGACGCACATGGATGGATGGATGGATGGATGGATGGAGATATGCAAACATACACACACTGGGAGGAGAGAAGAGACGAAGGGAAGAAGGGAAGGAAGAGGACCATGCAATCCAGGAGGAAGAGGACACACACATGTACGCGTGGACACGCAAACAAGCATGCATTTATTTTATTTGTCTCTGGCGACACCGACATGCTCACAGATGATGAGGGAGAGAAACGTTCGATGCAGGGAAAGATGAGACTTATGCAAACAGACAGACCGCCAGCGCTTTTCGTTCTTTTGCTGAGTTCAAATGATCGTCAGCCTTCCCAGCAGCTTCTTTTCATCATCAGCAACTTAGAAGGAAAGAGGTAGAAAGGAAACCTGTGAGCCTCTTGTTTGACTGCTGGGCCGACGACAGTGCAGACGGTAAACCAAAATAAGGGCCGGATCAACCAATTCCTTCTGTCGATTTTTTGAGGCAAAACACTGAGATTGGCTTTCTGTTGAGCAGCCCAAGTGTCTACGTGCCTGCACCAAGAAACCTTCCCATCGTGCACGGCACACCGAAGAGCTTCCACCTTTCTCCATGCAGCCCGTCTCGTCTCATCAATGCAGACTGTGCGTCCTCCTTCATATTTTCTTGCTGTTGAAAAGTCATTCAGCTTTTTCGTGGGACATGCCCAGAGCTCCGTCTTCATTCCTGTCTGAATGCACGACCTCCTCTTCTCTTCTCTTCACCTATTCAACAACAACCTTTTCCTTTAACTCCCGGTTGCTCTCTTTATCCTTTCACTCCCGGTTGCTCTCTTTTTCCTTTAACTCCCGGTTGCTCTCTTTATCCGGAAAGAAGATCTCGTCTCGTCATCACGCCTTGTTGTGGAGGAGTTGAAACGGAAAACGAAGAAAGGAAAGAACCAAAAAAGAAAGTCGAGAGAGAGAGAGAGAGTGGAGTGCAAGGGGAAAACGGAGCCACCTGACAGAGGAAGGAAGAGGGGAGAAGGGAGAAGAGTGAGGAGGGGGGTGAGAAGAGAAAGATGTAGAGAGACGGGAGAAAAGAAAAGAAACAGAATGGCGTGCAGCTCCCTCCAGCAGACAGCGCACGCCAGCCCAACCAGAGGCAGGTAGCAGGCAGGCAAGACAGGAAAAGAAAGAAAGAAACAGACGGACACAGCTTTCAGCTCAGAGCAAAACCGGACTTACCTTTTTCTCCCCTTCTGTAGCTTTCTTGCTTACTTGTTTGTCTCATTCCGATGGTATCATACATCCTCCCCTCCCCCCCCCGACCACGTGACGTCTGCTGATGTTATGACAACACCGTCGCACTGAGTGCCTATGCGATCGCATAAGGCTAATCCAAGCAAAAACAAAGAATGGACGAAAGGAAGCAATTAGTCAGGGCAGGAAGGGAATTTTCAGGAATCAAGAAGACGTACAGTGAGAAGAGTTTAAGAAAGAATCGGATGCAAAAAGAAAGGAAACACAATCGTCATCTGCCCAAGAGCGACGGCTCTTACGAAGGAAAAAGCAACGAGGCACACACGTACTTAGGAAAAAGAACGATTCTTTCTTTCTTTTCAGCAGTTCTTGTCTGTCTGTCTGTCTGTTGTGTCTCTGCCCTCCCCTCCAGTATAGTTATTTCTCTTATGTCTCTTCCCCCATCTATCCCTGTCTTTCTCTTGAACGCTCTTTTAAACCAGCATTAAGAAAGTAACACGCTCTTTCACAGACACACACACACACACACACACACACACACAGAGAGAGAGAGAGACTGAGTGGGGGCGAAGTAGAAAGTGTGTGATGTGGGGAGAGGGATGAGGGGAGGAGAGAGAGCAGAGAAGATCAGAAGGCACGGTGACGATCTCACAACCAACAGAATTAAGGCAAATGAAGACAGCATAAAATACACAAGGAAAATCGAGACGACGAACACAGCACGGTCTTGGATTGACTTGCATCGACATGCACTCTTCTCTCTCTTCGGAGCATTCTTTTCCTTTCCGTGCTCTCTCTCTCTCTGCCTCGATCTTCAAGTGCATGAGTGCCTCCAAGGAAGCATATTTTGTACAGAAGGTGGGCTCTGTCGCCCCCCCCAGGTGACGCCCTCTCTGCTTTCTTTTGATTGCTTGAGGGAATCTACAGACAGTAAGGTGAGAGACAGAAGAGGAGACGGAGGAAGACCCGTGTGGGGACGCACAACGGCTCCGTCCAGGCCCTCCCCGCCAGCTCTTCTCTTACTTCCCCCCTCTTCTCATTCCTTCTCTTCTCTTCTCTCTTTCTTTCAAAATCCACGAACAGGCAGAAAAAGAAGAAGTGAACAAAACCACGCATAAAGAGAGAGAAAGACGAGAGAACTAAGAGACACGCGCACCGCCCCGTGTTGGGCGATTCTCTCACTCGCCCTCTCTCTTTCTCTCTCGGCAACGACAGGAAGTAAGAAAGAAATTAAGAACAAAAAACAAACAGAATGAACGAAAGAAAGAATGATTAGATTGGTGGATGCCAACAGAAAGAAGCCTACCTGCGTCGCTGAGGGATTCTTCTTTCTGCCAAGCATCTTCGGGTGCCTTTGTTTTGCTTTGTTTTGTTCCCGTGCCCCTTCTCTTTCTCTCGTTTGTCCCTTTCATTCCTTTTTCTCTTTCCAGCTTTGTTGAACGCTGACCGGCAGTCTGTCATCAAGGAGGTCATTCAGCCGCTTCTTGGCTCTCGGCCTTCCTTGACTTGACTTTGCCCTCTTCTCTTCTCGTTCCTCTTCTCTGCCTCTGAAGAAAGATGGCCGATTGATTGGTCTTTTCCGATCGGGACATTTTTTCTTTCTGCATGCTCTTCTTTGGAGTTCGCGACGCGATCGTCTTTAAAATTTAAAATACCTGCAGGGGGGTCTCCTCCGTCCCCGCCTCACCCACACATGAAGACGTTCATTCAATTCAAACTGATCGATAGACACACAGACCGACAGGTGGCCTTAGCTAAGAAAAAACAGATGGGCATGCAGAGCGGATGCCGCTGCAAAAAGATTCTGCAGACATGAAAGGATACCAGACTGGCTTTCTTACTGACTGTCCTCTCCGCCCCCCTCCTCTTTCCTTCCAATGGAAAAACGATACCAATGGAAAAGAAGAAAAATTCTTGAGACCAACATCGAAAAGATATTCGAGACCACTCAGGTTGCTTTCATCACCTCTATGCCTTTTTTTCCGATTCGAGTGTCTTTTTTCGGTCGAGAAACAAAAACTTTCCCTGTGAGCACTCTTTGTTTCCTTCCTCATCTCTCGCATTTATTTTTTTCCTCACGCGGGCGCAGTAATGTCAGGCGCAAGACAAGGAAAGAAAACGGTATTTATTCATTCATTCATTCATTCATTGCTGTTTGATAGATTGCTGTTTCTTTCTGATCCCTCGACGGAGCCATCGATCTGATTTGACGACATGCAGCTAGACGACTTCACTCAGTCACTCAATCAACAGCCGCGTTGTTCGTTTGACTGGTCTTTCTGATCTTCTTCTTCTTATTCTTCTTCTTTCTCAAAGAACCCCCTACTGAAGGGAGAAAGGAAAGGTGAAAGGAAAGAAAGAAGGGCCGAAAACAAAAACGGAGCAGCCGCGCCAACGAAACATCTCCAGCGTCCAAAGAAAGAAATGAGGTCCAAAACCCACACCCCCTTTTTCGTTTCAACGGAAACAAACAGACGGACGAAAGAAGTCCGAAGGATTTCATGCAAGGGACTTAAACGCGCAGACGACGAACTCATCACGGCTGTTGGACCCAAAACGAAAAAGACAGAGACCGCTGCTTCCAGTCCTCCAGGACCGGTAAAGCAAAGCAAAGGAGAGTGGGTAAAATGACTGACCGAAATTGCGGGTGAGTACGTGAGTGAACGAAAACAGACTGGAATTCTCTTTGAACTTTCTCTTCTGTTTTCTTTTGACTGGCATTAGTTGACTTGAACATTCTGTCGCACCTCTCCTCGTTTCTTCCTCTCCAACATTCTTCTGTCATATCTTCCTTCCCTGCGCGTTGAAGTGGCAAAATGATGGCGCAAAGGCAAGGCCCTTCTATTCTTTCCTTGCCTCTCTTCATCCCGAAACTTCAAAAGAACGTCAGAACACCGACTAAATGAAAGATGAAATCCATTGGGCTTTCTCGTTTCTGCTCATTTCATGGTCGCTGGTGCTTCCATCGACCCACCAGGGCAAACGCAATCCAATTCGATGAAACCAAAGAAAACACCCGAACCAGGCACAGGACAGCACGTTGCAACAGCCTTTGACGTCAGAAAATACTAAAAAACCAAGAAGAGCAGGAAAAGCAAAAATGAGCCTTGCCTTCTTTCTTTTACTTTCATTCTTCAACCACACGGGAACAAAACGGAACCCCCACGCTGACGCAACCTCAGACACAATAAGAAGCGCTCTCTCTACCCTGCCTGAGAGTAGGGAGCCAGAGAGAGAAAGAGAAGGGAAGAAGAGAAAGGAGAAAAGAAGATAGCTGGTTACTTGATCACACAGATTCCCCAACGGCTGTCTCTCTATATTTATAGGAGACACACGCGCAAATCAAGTGCACAAGACACAAGGGAGGAAAAGGAAAGAATGAAGGGACGTGCGCACACACATCGATAGACAAGGGAGGAGAAAAGAAAGAAGCACGAAATACTGAATGACCAAAGACGCACACATCCACAAACACCCGCTGCCCGCCACCCCCTCATGGAAACCTCATGGACGTTGACTGTCCTCTTCCTCTTAAACGCATCGGACGGAATGAATGTCGCCACTTCACAATCGCTCCAAGCAACAAGGCACTTCGATGGAAAGAAGAGAAAGCGGAGGGACGAGGGAAAAAAGGAGGAGAGGAAGGAGGAGAGAGAGGGAGCCACCTGTTGACGCACGCACACGCACACACGACATGATTCAAAAGACATTCGAGCAAGAAACGAGGGGAGGGAGTGTGAGAGAAAAGGACACCCAGGAAGAGTGAGAGACGAAACGAAAGACCATGAAAAGAATTCAAGAGCAAGAAACCGACGAGCAAAAAGAAAAATGAAGGCACGTATGCATATCAGATCGCTCACGTACGGAATGGTCTCGACTCCTTATTTAAGGCGGACAATTATGGCAGAAATGACAACGAGTCGGCGAGCGGGCGGCAGAAAAAAAAATGAACGGATGCATACGAAATTACGATTCTCTTTCGGTCTTGTTTTCTTTCTCTGTTTGTCTCTCTGTCTGTCTGTCTATCTGTCGGTGTTCATTCAACCGAACTCGTGAGACTGCAACTTCATGCAAGCATGCATGTGTGCATTACTTAATCACTTGTTTAGATGAGCACCTTTACAACCAATCCCCTTCTCTCTGGGTGATTCGATCAGTCAGTCAGTCGATCGCTTGCTTTGCCGTGTCTGCTCGCTCCTTTTTTTCTTTCCCCCATTCGTCCATCTGCGGGTTCTCTTGGTCTCTCTCTCCGGAGGTCTCTTTGGACTCTTGGTTGCTTGGTTCTTTCTTGCTTGCATGCTTGTGATAGACAGAGGGAAAGGAGGGCACCATTTCTGTTGTTGGTGCAGGGGTCGGGAGAAGAGGAAAAAAGAGGCAAGTAAGCAGGACACAGGGAACATAGAAGTTTCTTTGAGCATGAAATCACAAACAGGGATGAGGACGTGTCATTTCATGCACTTCTCACGCACGTTCATTCACTCGTTGATTCAATTTCGTCTGTGCAGAAGTCTCTCTCTTGTGTTTTGTCTCGTCTTTCCTCCTTTTCACCCTTCTTCACGTACAGCGTTTCTCACTTTCTTTCATCCTTTTTCTCTCTCGTCGTGGGTTCCTTACAGCAAGTCAGTGAGTCCATCTTTCTTTTCCGCTGTGTTGTTGCCTTCAAGAATGTGATGGGACAGGCGAGGAAGGGAGGGCAGAAAGAAAGGGACGGACCGATCTACCCCCCCCACCCCTCTCTCCTTCCTTCCTTCCATCCATTGATGGTCTTTTCCCTTCAACCCCTTCGCATCGCAGATGCGTGGGCACACGCGTGCTCATCTGTGTGGGAGATCGACAGGTGCACCTCCGAGACTCCCACTGCGCTTGCGACCTCTGCGGCGTGTCCGTGGAGCTTCACAGTCGGGAGGCCAGAGGAGAGCCTGACGACCTCAATGTCCCTCAGGGGGTCTCCCTCACCCTTCCAGAGGGACAGCAGAGGATTCACAGAGGCCCCAGCGCCAGTCAGAGCCTTCACCACAGCTTCCTGAAGGCACCCACGCAACGACCATCCAATGAAAGTCAAAAGAAGGACAAAAGGGCGCCGGCACTTCTCCTTAATTGTCGGTCTTCCAAACTTGGACTTTCGTTCTGCTGCACACTCTTCGCAACGTGTTCTCGCAAACACTTGCGCAAACGGGCACAAACACGGAGAATGAGCAGAAGCCCCTAGAGGAGTCTCAATTGGAAAAAAAAAGGGACGCGCCCAGTCTTTCCATTTAAATGCTCTCGCCTATTCCTCACTTTCCAAGTTACTCACGCCGTGCATCTCAATTATCCGTGCCTCTCTTTCCCCTTCCCTTCCCATCCCTTCCCTTGACCTCCACCCAGGTACCTACCCACCTTTGCACACCACCTCCCCGCCAGAGATGCTGTCGGGTTCGGTGCCGCCCTGCAGTACTGGAGCTCTGCGTCGGTGAAGTTTCTCTTGTGGAAGGTCCCGCTGAGGTCATTCGACCCTGCAGGCAGGCATTCGATCAGTCAGTCAGTCAATCGCGCAGACAGACGCCTCGTGCACACCCAGGTTATGCTTAGCGTCAGCGTGAAGTCTAGGCGAAAGCAGAGACAACCGAGACAGAGCAGAGCAGAACACAGACACATTCCCCCCCAACCCACCCGGGAGTTTGGCAAAGAAGTCCAATTTCTCGACGTCGATTCCGGGGAAGGATTCGACTCCCGCGTTGCCTCTGCAGAGAAGAAAGAAAATAGGTGAGAGGGAAGAGGGGGGAGAGGGGGCAATAATGATATAATAGAAGGCAGGTAGAAAGGGAGCAACTCCACAGGACTAGACAGAGGATGCGTGTTGAGGTTCTCTCCACATTGCTCTCTCGTCTCTCTCCCGTACGCAGTCATTCCCCCCAAGGCACGGCAAAACTTCGTGGGCAGACAACAAGAAAAAAAGACAAAGGCGGAGAAACGAAATCGACCCGCCACCGAGACTGCCTGCCTGACCTGAGGTCCTTCGCCATCTTCTCCAGAGACGCCACCAGGGCCTCCCTGTCGCTTCCCTTGGGGCCTCCAGGCACCGCCTCTGCAATCTTCTGAAGCCCCAACGCGCCCACCTGTTTGACGGCCTGCCTGCCGAGCTTCTCGAGGTCCGTCCTGAAAGTGATCAAATGAACGTGTCAAACATTCAGTGAAAGTTAAGTAAGAAGGATTCAGTTTTTTTGGTAGATGACACAGACAGTCAGTCGGTTTGCCCCACTCCCTTCCTTTCTACCTTCCAAATGGACAGGTAGACAGAGGAGATGCGTGTGTTGCCCCTTTTGTTGCGCATATTGGTGACAACCTCATTGTCCTCGCAGGAGCGACTGTGTCGGTCGGTCTTTTGCACCCAAACCGGTGCATACATACACGCATACACGTGCACACACCCAGAGAAAGTTGTGAATCCACGCAACCAAATTACCGCACCAGCCCAGCCAGGAAGGGAGGGAGACATAGTCATTCATTCAACGGACTGACTGGGACTCGTCCAGCATGGGGGATCTCTGTCTCTTCAGTCCGCCCTTCGAGGGAGACACGGCCAGGGGAGACGGTGTGATGTGCCACTCGCCTTCCTCGTCTGCTGTGGCTCTGGCAGTCGGGTCCAGGTAGGTGGCCTCGGCGTCCTCGCTCTTGTAGGGGGCTCGGGTCTTCACTTGCTGCAGAAAGCAGGGAAGAAGAAGGCATGCGAAAGGCATTGCTGTATTTGTCTTCTTTGCTGACAGACACGAGCCGAGGCTCAAACACACTCAGTTGGAAGAGGGAGAGAAATTTTCATTCCCCCTTGAACTTCTCACAGAGGACCGAAGGGCGCACTTTGCAGCAAACCCAAAGAAAGAAACGAAGACGCGTGGATCGACAAGTCGTTTTCATGGAGAGTCGGGCCGAGCTAAGAAGAGAATTTGAGAGAGAAAAGCCAGATATGTAGAAAAAACGCCCTTTTTTTTACGTCACCGACATCGTCGGGCCGACAGGAACAATCAGGAACAAGCAAGCAAACAGTATTTGGTTCTCTCTCTCTCTCTCTGCGCATGCTCCCCCCATGGATACTGACTGACGATGAGCGTTGACTTTCCGAGCAGAGCACTCAGCCAGTACTTGTTGGCCTCCTGCTCTCTCCTGTCCCTCTTCCTCTGGTACGCAGGCATGACCTCCCTCTCCACACCCGCGAACAAAAAGTCCGGATGCACAAGCACGGCCTCAGCACCTGCCTGCCCGAACCCGAAGGAGTGGAGGTACCCGGCCTTCAGGGGTCTCCCCACGTCCATCGGCCTGTTGCAGTACAGCAGCAAGTCGTTTTGCTGGAGTTTCAAGTCCACATCGTCGGAAGTGCGGCTTCCAGAGATCTTCCCACTCAACAGACACTGCATGCAGGCAGACACATGCACGCAGGCGTGTTGCAATGAAAATGCAGGCTTTCAATACAGCACATATGAATAAGAAAAGGACACATGCATGGAGGCATGTGCATAAGCCCGTGCAGCAGCTGAGGCCAACAGGAACAAGGTGAAAGCGACGACAGTACCACGCCCCCTCTGCCCCTTTTTGATCCTACTCTGGAATACGCTCGCAAATCGCATGGCAGAAAAGTCATCTATCAAAAAAACTCCATCTGTGTAAGGCACATTCTAACACAGATGCACACACTGACGGAGCACCAGCCAACCCACCCACTCACCTGCACGACACCGTTGAACATCCAGGACGCCGCTGGGCCCTTGGGGTGTCCCGTCAGCCACTTCTGCCACACAGTCGGGATCGGGTTGCCCGAAGTTCTCCCCAGGTGCTTCATCTGCCTCTGAACAACAGAACTCTCATTCCTGCACACACACAGACACAAACCATGCAAAATCGCCAGAAACATCCAGACAACTCAAGGAGATGCACGCAGTCAAGGCTCCACATGTGTTCTGTGTTTGCTGTCTATTTCTCTTCGTGCTCTTTCTGTCACTCTGTCATCTCACTGGACGACAAACTTTTTCAGGCCGTGCAAATCCGTTCACACCTTTTCAGGTTTGCATGCCCCCCCCTCCCCTCCCTGCCTTCCTTTCTCTGACAGACAGACGAGCTCACTGACTGACTAACTGACACGTCGTTAGCCGCAGTTCCCGTGCCGTGGAATGAGCACACGTCGAGGTCGTCGATGCTCAGGCCGAAGGTGGCCAGGGCACCTCTGAGAGGAGCAATCTGGGGATCGTCGTGCCAGAAGTCAGAGCTCCATAGACGTCGCAGAGCGTCCTGCATCCACACGCAGATCCATCCATACTTAAGTTTTCAGACGCATGCACCGGCTCACACGTTCACACATTCTGACAGAGACGCGAAACGCAGCTACCAGGCGCCTTGTGGAGCGGCGGCAGAAAGAGACAGAAGAAAAATTGAGTGAGAAGGAACTGCGAAGGACAAATGGAAGCGACCGCGACTGCACTACTGAAACCGACCAGCCACCTGCTCCTGTCTCTTCTCTCTACAGCACATACCCTCCCCCCCCCCCCCCCCC
>JAHBMJ010000676.1:50577-77776 GCA_018398765.1 Chromera velia | reverse complement strand
CCCCCCCCTCCCACCGACCTCTCTTCTTCTGACTTCCTTCGAGATGAACTGGGGGTCGAACACGTGTCTCTTCTTGGCGTCCTCTGCCCACTCCTCGACGTGCTTCAGGTCTCTCTTCAGCATCTCCTTCCTGTAGTTCAAATCCAACAGAGGGGACGGGCCCGCAACCCTCTCGGGGATCTCCCTGGCTGTTGTCAGACAGCCCTTCCCAGGCGCAGGAACCGACCTGCCCTCCCTGTCCATGGCAGTGGAGACGTCAGCCACCACACAGTAGATCGGCAGGCCCATCTCCAGAGCCACGTCGGCAGTGGCCAAGATCTGGATACCGCACCCTTGGGACTCCATGAAGCCCCCCCGGGTCGGGGAGAACGGACGGCACATCTCGTCGGGGGCCCGCCCCATGCCGAACTCCTTGTCCGAGGAAGAGGTTGCCTTCATCTTCGCAAACTCATACGACCCTGCAGGGAGGAGGAGGGTTGACGTGGATAAGGTTAGGCTAATGGCAGAGGCGGAGGGAGACGGAGGCGGACAGGCAGGCTTTCTTTCAAAGGAAGCGCATAAGATGACACAAGAGGGGGTGACAGACAAATCGAGAGACAGAAAGGAACTCCAGAAAGGAAACAAACGAAAGTTACCAAGGCTGGAACAGAAAGACATGAACAGAACAGAAGGGCTCGAGAAGAGAAAACGCGATCACTAAGAAAACAAACTGAGCAAACGCTCCAACCAAACAGAGAGGCCTACAAACACAAACGAACACGCGACAGAGAAACGAAAAAAAAGCAAAAACAAACACACCTTCCTCCCCGAAGTCCTCCACAGCACCGCAGAGGACCACCTTGGCCTTCCCTGTTCTGATAGTCTCCACCCCCACACCCACCGACATGGCACCAGTAGCACAGGCGTCCACGGGGGTCTTGATGGGGCCACTCGCACTGAGGAGAAGCATGTTGATCCATGCCGCGGTGGTGTTGATGAACGTCTCCTGCAGGCTGTCCGAGTTCACCTCCTCCTCCAACAAACGGCCCCGGAAAATCCCCCGCAAGTTCACCATCCCCCCCATGCCCCCTCCGATGCAGTTGCCGACTTCGGACACATGCAAATACTTGTACAGCTCGTAGGGGTCGGTGATGCCCGCCATGCAAAAGGCGTCCATCGTCGCGACGAGCGCGTAGTGTGTGACGGGGTCGATGCGTCCCTCGAGGTCCTTGGGGAGGCCGAAGTTCTCGGCCTTCCAGCCGGAGGGAATCTGCCCGGCCACCTCACGGTCGAAGTGGGAGCTCTGCAGGCAGAAGGAAGGAAGAGATGAAGAGAGAATCGAGGGAAAGTTGACGGGAAGGGAAAAGTGAGAGAGTGATCAATGAGAGGAAGGGACGGAGGAGACACTCACTGCACGCTGCAATAAGGAAGAATCAGTGGTTTGGGAAGAAGAATCAGCTGTGAAGCAGAAAGGAGGAGGGAGAGAACAGGCTTCTATCTTTCGGTTCTTCGATCTTCGTGTCCTCCTACAGATACACAGACAGACAGAAAATATCGAATTGATTGCTCGATCTCTACCTCCCTTCCTCCCAACTAACCAACCGACCTTGGGGATATAAACGACAGATCCCTTCTTCAGTTGAGCGAATCTCTTCCCGTCCTTCTCGGTGATCTCCAGGTTCTTTCCGTGGAAGTTCTTCAGGAAGGCCGCCTCGTCCTCTGAGGCAACTGCAAGATGTTCGATTGGATTGTTTTGGGCGGGGGGGGGGTGGGGGGGAGGAGATAAAGACAACGTCAAAGAAAAGCCGATCCCGAAAATTTTCCGCACACCAGCAAACAAACGCCCTCTGTGTCTCTGGAGACTTTGCCGTCTGCCTCCTTACATTTTGACATCGCCGTTTCGTGCTTCAGATAGAAAAAGCAGTTCATGCATGCTTGGCTTTACTTCTTTTGTTCTTCTCGACCACTCTCTCTGTCTTTTCTTGTTCGCACAGACCGACAGACAGCCACACAGTCATACAGACCTTCGAAGGGTTCGAGGTCCACCTCCAGTGCCCGTGTCTGCAGGAACATCTTCTTGGCAGGCGTATATCCTTTGAAGAGCTCTGGCTCCACCCGGCGGATACCTGCGTGCTTCCTGATCTTCTCACCGAACTTCTCGAGAATCTCCCCTTCGGCGACCGGACTCTCGTCAGATGCATCAACCCATCTGCACTCAAACAGAAAGAGAAAAAAAAAGAAATGCGACTCGAGTGCACCTCCCCTCCCCCCCCTTTCTCGAGATTGATGGATGAGAGATTATTTCTCCTCGTCCGTTTATCCAGTTTTTCTCGACGCTTTCTGCTAGTCACAAGTGCTCAATAAGAACGGTTTTCTGGTTGCTACTGCCCCCCTTTCCTTTCCTTCGGACTCTAATCGATGATTCCTTACATACGCCAATTGAATGATCCCCTACAGACTCTTTTTGCTGGCTGCTTAGAAGAAAAAAGAGAAACTCCGTTGTGAACGAAGAAATAAACCAACCCACCAACCCAGTGTAGGGTTCCCCAGTCGACTCCAGGGGGCCCGTGTGGAATCGAATGAGCTGCATGGACCTCGCCAGTTCCACCGCGCCCTCCAACGAGAGCTTCCCATCCAGCTCCATCTCCCACCTAGTTCTAGAGGACCCCCAGGGCCCCACCTCCCCGTACCCCACACACACGACCACACGAGAGAGATCCAAGAAACCCCGCAGATCCCTCAGACCTCCAAGACGGGAGGAGGTCGGCAGAGAGGGGAACCGCAAAGTCGGGTTCGCCCTCCTCTCCTTCGCCTTCGGCAACAGGAAGGGCGCCGCCTTCTGACCTCCCTCAATGGCCTCCTGAAGAAAGGAAGAAAAAAGAAGCAGAAGCACGAGAGAAGGCAGCATAGACAAATAAATGCACATTGAAAGCGGAAACCCCAAACCAACCGATCGTCTTTTGACGCGACCGGAAAGCCCTTCAAATGGAGAGAAAAGGAGCCCGAAAACGGGAAGAACACTGTTTTCACCCTTTTGAGTACCCCCGCTCCGAATGCAACAAATATGGCTGCCATCAGCAAATTCTTCCACACCCTCCCTGCCTGCCTCACTCACTCTATCTGCCAGGTTGTCTGCAGTCACTGCCTTCTTCGCTTTCTGGACCCTTTGGATCTCTCCCCGGAGGTTGGCGCTTGGGATTCCTGTGGTGGGAAGAAGAAAAAATGAGGAGAAAGAAGAAGATTGGGGCATCCCACAAGAAAAAAAGCGGACCCGCCGTGCATTCAGACACTTGGTCGAGTCGAAATCGGGGAAAGGGAAAAGGGACCAGGGCAAGGAAAAACAAAAACACACCTAAGCAGAACGCAACAGAAGAGAAACCTCAAAAAACAAAAGACCATCCCCCCACCCACCCACCAGTTGCCCCCATGGCTCGGAATCCTCCCGAGAGGTCTGCCCTTAGAGGATGTCTCCGAGCAGCGGCCACGATCTTCGGAGAGCAGAGGCACAGGAGGGTGAACCCAATCTCGACAGTGTCAAACGTCCTCATGCCGCACTTGGCCTCGATGGCAGGAGCGATCAGGTCGTTCACACTCATCAGCCCCGTTCCCCTCACCCAGCCCATCTCTGCACCGACAAGAGAGAGACGGGACCTCCACCCCTCTGCCCTCCACTTGCCGAAAAGAGCCTCCAGCCCGACCTTGCTCTCTGCGTACAAACCGTCTCCTCCGAACAGGCCCCGGTTGGGGGACAGAGGGAGAACGACGTGGGCAGGGGTAGAGGAGGGCTGCTTGTCGGCGATCAGACCGAGCATCCTGCAGGGGGAAGCGAGAGGCAGCAGCAACATCCGTAACCGCTGGAAGCGAAAAAACAAGAGACGAGAAAGAGAAAGCGGATGATGAAGAAGCTGACTGCTTCCTTCGTCTTGACTTTGTAATACGTGACCAGGGCGGAAGGCAAGGAACGGCCGGTGTTTATCGTTCTAGGTATTGAATCACCCCCCCGTTTCCCCTTCTCATTACTGCCTGCCTCTCTGTAGGCTGGTTGGATTTCATTCCTGACTGATCGACCTACCTGATGACGTTTGTGAGCATCGCCCTGTGTGCGGCCTCAGAGACACCGTCAAGGGCCGTGATGTCCCGCCCGTGCTCGGGAATGGCGGCGAAGGGGAAGCAGAAGTCGATTCCCTGAAAACAGAAGGAAGGGAAGAAAGAAAGGACTGCGATAAGAAGGAAAGCGAGTCAGGCGGGCTTGCTGAACGAGGCTTCCCTTTTAGTCCTTCCTCCCGTCATGAAACGATGCTCGCAAAGACAACACAAGATAACGAGTGTGCCTACTCACAGGCATGTGAATGGGCATGCAAAGTGTCGTCATACGGTCACATACGACGGAGATAAAAGCATCATGAACAAGTACCTATACACACGCATGCACCGAAAAAAAGACTTTTCTCAAAGGTTCTCACCAAAAATCGACCGTCCGACCCACCTTCCCTTTCGGCAGCACGTTCTCATAGATGTGGTTCATCACCCCCTGCGTGTCGATCCAGGAGGCGCCGTTCATCGGCAGCACCGTCAACCTCCCCCCTGCGCCTGCCTGGTCCACAAAGAAGTCTCTGAAGACCTCGAACGAGCAGATGGAGCCTCTCTGAGGGAAGAACGTCGTCACGATCACGTGCGCACCTCCCCTCAAGAACCCCCGACAGACCTCCATGCAGATGTTGTTCACAGCACACCCCGTGAGGAGGGCAACCTGCGGAGGAAAGGAGAAGGACTGCAGTCAAACCTCTGGATCTTCACGGTCTCATACTTTGAAAAAGCGAAAGAAGGCATCCTGCCGTCCTTTCCAGCTCAGTTCCACCGAGACAAACTCAAACACACACACACACACACACACACATACACACACATATGAAAAAGGAGAGGGAGAAACAACTCTCCACCCACGCACGCACCTTCCCACTCCAGGTTTGTCCGTCCCCTGCGACGCCCTTCATGGCTGAAGCGAATAACTTCTGGATGTCTCCGTTAGGGTCGCGGTGCTCGAGTGAACCGGCCACTGCCTCACCGAGTTTGAATCTGAAAGAGAGAGAAGAGACAATTTAGACAGACACGATCAGGCACGAGAAGAATTCAAAAGGAGACAACAATGAACGCCCTGAGTTGTACAAGCGGAACAGGAATGCACCTATTCAGCAGTCAAAAAACGCACTATTGAGACAACATCTCCATTCTGCCCAAAAGTTTTCAACCAACAATCTGCACCCCCCGGACGGACGGTTGATCCCTCTCTCTGCTCCGTTACTGTTCGCGACAGGAGACCGAAAGAAGAGGAGAACACAACAGCGCCGTCAATTTAGACAGACACAAGAAAGAATATATTAATATAAGAGAAAGAAAAAAAGGCTCACTCACCTGCAGTCTTTCTGTTCCGGCTTCGAAGGAGGGGTGAACATTTCCTCTGCGAACGTCTTCACTCCGTCTGCGTGTCTCTGGAAGGGCGCGTTCTCGACGTTGCCGTCGTCCTTGATGAAGATGCGGGGCTTGGCGGAGGCACGGAGCTGCAACGCAACAGAGGAAGGAAAGGAAAGGAAAAGGCAGCAGACACGCAGAGAGAGAGGGAGAGAGATGGTCGCAGAGAGAGCACAGAGAGAAAAAACAAGAACAAACATGTTTGTCCGTCCCTCCAAAGTTTTGTCTTTTTTTAGTGTCCCAGAAACATTCTTCATACAAGGGTGCTCGAACCAGATCAGAATTCGGTCAGGAACGCGGAATGGAGATTTGCACCAGAGAACAAGAGGAAAGAGCATCCATGCCTGCCTGAAAGACCAACTAAGAGAGCAAAGAAAAGAAGAAAAAAAGCCGACCGACCTCCTTCCACACAGCCTTTCCCCTGGCGTGTCCAGGTCTGCTCTGGATAGCGTTGATGAGCATCTGAGCCCTTCTGGCGTGTGCCTCGTCTGGCGAATCGCAGTGGAACCTCACGAGTTCCTCCAGGGCAGGGAAGGAGGAGCAGTTGGAAATGCGGTCAATCACCATTTCCTCTCTGTGACGTGCGTTGATGTCCCACACTGAAAGCGAAGCAAAGAGAAGAACACCACAGAACAGACCGAATGGAAACAGAGACAAATTGCCTTGCGGTAAGGATAGAAAAACCAAATAGACGCTTCAGACGTCTCCTCTCCCCAAATTCGCGTGCTTCCTTTGCAGCTGTCTGCACAAACCCTCGATTTACACGAACGCTCGAGTGCTTACAAGCCTGACTATGACCAGAAAGGTGGAAGAGCACAAACAAGACGCGTAAACTAAAAAACTGCTGAAGGGGGATCGGGCGACACAAGCAAGCTTCAGAACGATAACTTTCAAGTCTCCGCGGCTTTTTGAGCTAAAATCGAGCAGCACGACGTTCAGTGTGCTTGTCTGGCTGTGCTGAATTCGTCAAACGAACGACTGCGTTTAGCCCTCGACCGACCGACAGCTCTTTCCACCCAAAAAGGCAAAGAAAGGCCTCACTCACCTTTCGGGTCGGGTGCTACCGTTCCCTTCAGGATGAACTCGAGGGCCGCCTGCCTTCCCCACGCCCACCAGGACGAGTAGTCCCTCGCCTGTCTCTCATCGAACATGGGCTTGACTAACTTCGCGTACTTCATTCCATGCTCCAAATCCATCACCTCCCTCAAGGCCATAGCCACCGCCTCCTCGTCAGACTCGTCCAAGCCCTCATCGCTCGGGAGCACGTCTGGGTCCGCGTAGCTCTTCACAACTCTCCCCATCTTTGCCAGCATCGCCTTGAGGTCCTCGATGGCTTTCGCGTCCACCACCGCACCTCCTGAACCTCCACCGCCGCCACCACCGCCTCCAGAAGCAGCAGCAGACATACCCACACCCCCGATGCCCTCAACATACGACCGGGCGACCCCCTCGATCCAGGTTTTGGCGTCTGCCTCCGAGCCCAGACGGCTAGCGGGCTCCATGATGAGCGTGTGGATGAACACGTTCTCCACCGTGCTGGCAGAAAGCTGCCAGTGGGACATCAACCAGTCCTTCGCCTTCGACTGGGTGAACCCTCCAGGCATAGCTCGGGAGAACACCCGGCTGACCGAGCTAGACAGGATCTTCCCTGTCTTCTTGTACTTGGCCCCCACGGCCTTCGAGAGGGAATCGAGTGGGGCGTCTCCGGCACCGTCGGGCTCAGCGCCAAACTCGGCAGCCAGATCTCCCAGGATTTCGTTCTGAATCGCGGACTTGCCGCCGCACAGGCCCCGGATGGTGCTGCTGGGGGTGAGCTCGTTCAGAGCCAGACCGAGCTTAGTGGCAATGAGAACCTGAAGAGAGTGAAGGGCCGAGAGGGGCAAGTCGACAGGACCGCCACCGGACTTCAAATCTGTCCTCGGAGGGGGAGCGGCAGCAGCCGGCTTGGGAGCGGGAGCTGCTGCTGCTGCTGCTGCTGCGGGCTTGGCTGCCTGTGCTGGTTGTGCAGCCGCTTGTGGAGGGGTTGTCTCCTGCTGGTTCTCTTCTTGAATGTCCTCCTCCTCTTCTTCCATTGACTCGTCTCTCATGTACACAGCCTCGGCGTCCCTCTCTACCCAGAAGGCACGAGAAGAGGGCAGGGCAGCCAGACGCTGCTTCATCATACCAGAGAGCACAGGGGCGGGGCCGATCTCAACGAAATTCTTTCGGTCGTTCTTCAGGAAGGAGTCCTGAGTCTTGATCCATTGGACTGGCGAGGCAAACTGGAAGGCCAGGAGCTCGACTAGGAGTTCCGTTCGGACCTGCAGAGTCGAAAGGTGGGCGTTTGGTTGGCGTGTCTGCATAGAATCCACAAAAAGACCTCCACCGAAGCATCCCCTTCGGCGTGACTGAAAACGGTGGGAGAGACGTGGATGCACTTTGCAAGTGTCGATGGGCAAATGAAGAAGTAAGACTGACGAAATAGTTCAACCACACCACTACAGAACTTCTTCCTCCCCCCCTTCCCCCCCCCCCCCNNNCCCCCCACCTTTGTGAGGTTTCTGGACCTCTCTTTCCAGTCTTGCAGCATCGCCTTCAGTCTTGAAGACCCACACTGCGCCGCCGCAGTCTCCACGAACTCACGCGTGGCAGCGAAGGGAATGCCCACAAGGTTGGGGACGTACCTGACAGAACAGAACAGAACAAAGAAGAGGCACGCAGAGAGACAAGAAAAAAAAAAGGTTTGGGAGAAGAATGGAAGGCCAGAGAATCGGTAATCCAACAAGACAGTACCAGGAGAGGAGAAAAGGCCGAGCGATTAAATGCAATTAATGAGCTTGCCTCATACAGCCCAAACAGCGAGCGTGTTTCGGTCAATTGCAGAGATATAACAGACGAAACATTCGAAACATCTGCCAGACCGACAGAGCAAATCACTTTCTTTTCTGGCAGACGCACTGGAAAGAAAACACAGACGTCGTTCCAACAGAACCTACAGACCAACCTGTTGTCGAGGTCATCGATGATACTAGCGAGACTTCCAATGGCATCCTCTAAAAGGTGTCTGAAGGTCGGCACTCCCCCAAGCAGGAGACGGGAGTGGAAGGGCACGTCGATGGTTGGCAGGGGAACCGTCGCACTGCCCCGCGTTAGAGGCACAAACCCGGCGAACTTCGCGTCCTTCTCGTCGAACGCGTCCTTCTCCTTCTTCTCTGCAGCGTCCCATGCGGCAGAGATGATGCTCATCATTTCCTTTCCTGGCCGTGCCCCGTCCATCTGCAGGTCTCTGGCCTTCTTCAGGCCGTCTCCTGCCACACGCAGAGCCTCCAGGGCCGTCAGGTCACCAGCAACAATGTACTGGTGCCCTCTGACGTTGTAGTTCACAATCTGGAGAAGGCGCTGGCCCAGTGATGCAATGGCATCGATGGAGGCGTGCATGTGCTCGTCGGAGAACCAGGCACCGATTCTCTTGGGAGAGAGCGAAATCATGCCATATCGGGACCGGGCCTTGCTGTCTCTCGGCACGGCTGCCTGCATGGTCAGACCCCGGAGGAAGACCAACTCGGCCAGGCGAGAGGGATCCGCATCCACCATGCAGCACAGAGAGACGTACTCGCCCAGAGAGTGACCTGCAAACATCGCTGCAGGCTGCACCACCCCTCTGCTCTTCATGTCCTCCATTCTCGACTTGCCAAACAGCATGATGGCCGGCTGGGTGAATTGGGTGGAGAACAGAAGCCCACTGGGACTCTTGAAGGTGACCCCCGGGCAATCGGCGTCGAACGCCTCGGGGAAAATCGGCGTTCCTGCGTCCTTCGGTTGACCAGCTGCGTCGAATTCCTTGAACACCTTTAGGGCTTGGTAGTTCTTCCGGAGAGCTTCGCCGTCACTCCCCAGGAAGGAGACGAAGTGCTGCTTCGGATTCTGCCGAACAATGTCGAGAATCGAAAAGCCGTACTTGCCCTTCAGGAACGCGTCCGCGCTGTCCCAAGTCCTTCTTGCTGCCTCAGAGGAACCGTACAGATCCATGCCCATGCCTGCAGATGCAGACCCCTGTCCTGTGAACATATATGCAGTGGGAGCCTGTCCGATCTCTGCAGTGCCCTTTGCGGCAAGGAACTCAGAGGCACTTCCGGGATTTCGGCCCACGAGCTCCCACCTCACACACCGTCTGCCGGAGCTCGTAGCAACGAGGGAGGTCTTGCACCTGAGGGGAACAGAGGACAAAACCATCCCGACGAACTCTGCCTTGAACTGCAGAGTCTGGTTTCCCACTGCTGCCTCCACCATCTGACGCGCACGGGCCATCGAGAGCATCCCGTGGACGATGGGGGCCTTCAGTCCCGCAAGGGCAGCAGCGAAGGGGGACACGTGGAGGGGGTTCGTGTCCAGAGAGGCGGTCCCGTAAGGCACGTTTGACACAGGGGACATATCCGGCAGAGTGCGGTAGGCAGCGGGAGCGTCCATGTCTCTTTTCTTCACGACTTCCTCCCCGTGTCTGCTGCAGAACGCAACAACGGGACACGAGGCTGCGTGGTGAGTAGCGGCCTCGATGGTGGACACCAAGGCGCCATCGACGACGACGGTGCCGGTGGTTGTGAAGACCGACGCCGTCTCTGACGAGGACGCACGACGC
Organism: Chromera velia; assembly: GCA_018398765.1. Lineage (NCBI taxonomy): Eukaryota > Chromeraceae > Chromera > Chromera velia. The sequence goes on along the minus strand of JAHBMJ010000676.1, from coordinate 67,713 downwards.
TCCACGGTCTCAGCACTGAGTCGCACCACGGACCCAACCTTGAGTGTTCCTGAAGGTATGGAGTGCCACTTTTTGGACATGAAGACCTCGATCGTTTCTGCGTCTCTAATCTGGATCAGCCTGTCGACCTGTCTCTTCCTGATCTGCTCACACGAATCCATCAGAGGGCCCCGGAAAAGGAACTCCGAGGTGATGCACACAGACGGTTTCTCTGCTCCCTTTCTCCTCACGTAGGCCTTCACGGTCACCACCCTGCCTTCAGGCCGGTCCCACACAGCCCATTTCTCAGCGTCGCACTCCAGAACCTCCCCCAGTCTGAAGTCTCTGCTCTCGTGTTTCGGGTCCAAGACCTCAAACTCATTCGACAGATGCACAAGACGGAAGAGATCTCCCCCCACGCTCTTCTGGCCAGGCTCCGGGGTCATAAGACACCCCAGCAGAGAGTGCCACGCAGCGACGAAGGAAAACTCCAGGGGTGCGGCGGGGTTCTGCAAGGACCTTGCAAGGATTGATGTCAAACAAAACCAACGGGCAGACTTGAGGGTGAAGAGTAAATGAGCTCTAACTGCGTGTTCTCCAGATGCAAGGGAGAAGGCAGACAAAAGCGAGTCATTTCTTGCAAACACGTGATTACAGACAGAAGATACGCGCAGAAGGAGGAAGAGAGAGAGAGAAACAAAAATAGAGAATCGAGTCTCGGCAGAAGGCTCAGCAAAGGAAGAGTCTTTCTTGTTCTTCTCTTGAAAAGTCCCCCAACAAAAACAACAACCACAACAAAAAAACCTTTCTTCCCCACGCACCGACCGACCGTCTCATCAGGGTCCTCCAGTCCGACGAAGTCCCCAATCGCTCCTCTGAACTTCTGCACCGCCTCCGCGTTCACCTCCGTCTCTCTGTGTGTGCTCACGTCCTCGTCACATGTCACGTGGGGCATCCACACGGCACGGTAGAACGCCGCGATCTTGCAGCACCTCTCGTGGTATTCCTCCTCGACAAGGGGGGACTGCAGGCCAGCAGGCAGGCAGAGAGGGGGGGAGCGTGATTTGGCGTGTCAAGACTTCGAGCATACATGCGTGGCAGGTAGCATTCGAACAGCAAGACGTCAAGAGGGCAGGTCAACCCTCACTCCGACCGTCTCAGATCCTTCCTGTGGGGGGTTTCCTTTCCTTTCCTTTTCTTCGTGTGTCTCCCTCCTGCCCCCCCCTCCTCCCGTCCCCTTTTCCTTCCTACCCACCTGCGGTCTGTCCGGATGATACTCGTACCGGAGGTCCAGTTCGATGGGTGCTCTCCTGCCTGGAGTCTTGCCCCAGTCGTTGTTGGCAGGGAGCGGGTGACGGATGAGGATGGAGATCGACCGGTAGGCGTCTCTCTCGTCGAAGGGCTGCAGAGAGGCAGTCACTGCCGGGACGTCCTCTCCGAGGCCGAGTTTGGACATGACGGGGTCGAATACCTCGATGGACTGGAGCTGGGGAGACACGACGACTCTCTGGCCCTTCCGGGGATGGAACAGGGCAGCGATGTCGTTGGGGAGCCAGTTTGTACCTCTGCATGCAGTCAGGCAGGTAGAGGGAGGGTAGATAGAGGATGAATACGTAGATGGGAGAGAAGGGCGATCGATCAGCAGTTTCCATCTATGAGCATACAAGAAGCACGCACGAAGGCTTATCCGGCTTTTCCCTCATTCCCCACTTTTCTTTTCATTTCTCTCCCTCCAGTCGCACCACAGGAGAGAAGTCGAGCAGATCTTCTCAGGTCCATCCGCACTCTTGCATACAGATGCGATGCACATGCTCAAGAGCTCGCATGCACACATGCACCGACCTGACGATATGAGTAGAGAGGAGCAGCGCGTGTCTCCATCCGAAGTCGGCAGCCCCCACAAGTTGCTTGAGCCACGTCTTGGGGTCTCTTTTCAGATCCTCCCCAGACACAGAGAGGTCCACTGCCTCCTGAATCTCCATCGGAGAGGGCTCAGGAGAGAAGTCGCCCTCCACCCCCTCAACCAGCCTCATCTCCTTCTCCCGCATCCCCCCGATGCTCTTGATCATTCCCTCGTGCACCCCGTCCAGCACACTCTTGACGGGCTCGTTGGCCTCCTTTGAGTAGAACGTCGCCACAGGACCCTGCAGGACCAAAACCCTGCCGGGATCTCTGTCGGGAACTATCTCGATGGCCTCGGAGTACCACAGGCTGTCCTTCTTCACCCAGTATCTGCACACAGGGAGGGCATTCATTTTTCAATTCAATGTGCATGAACAGAGGGGACAGTTGGACCCTTCATCCAGCCACACCTGCCTGCCTACTTCAGAAAGGACGGACAGTCACCCTCAGTCCATCCATCCCCTGACAGCCAGTCAAGCTAGCACACACAAACAAAGGAAAGCTGTAGCGATCGACGGGAAGGAAGACCATCCATCCATGAGGGGCCTTCCGCGTGATGATGGAAGGGAAGGCGAAGGGCCCACACACGCAGGCAGTAAGAGGGCATCATCTGGTATGTGCACAACACATCTCTTTCCCGTGCAAGAACTGAAGGAAGCCGGCAAACAGGCAGGCAGACAAACCTACCTCAGGTTGACGTCTATGATCGGGACGAAGTTGAGAGGTTTCATCCAGACGATCTTGGCCATGTCGAAGAAGAAGTCCCTGTCGGCAGGATGGAGCAGCCTCACGTCCATCTGACCACTGCACTTCTTCTTCAGACGGTCGATTGCCGTGTCCGGGGAGGTCTCCAGCTCCTCCTCAGAGAACAGAGGGTCATCGCCCAGAACGCCGAAGCGCTCTGCGATTCTCTGCAGCCAGAGGCCGAGGCGCGTTCTGTAGGATACGTCAATCCACACAGGGCGGTCCCTGTTCGAGTTCGCGTGGTGTGTGTGGGAGGTGCGCATTCTTCTGAGCATCTGGGTGATGACCTCTGAGTAGGTCATGTCTCCGATATCTCTGCAGAGGCTCCCGTCGGCCTTGCAGGGAAAGAAGGGCTTCTGGAAGTCGCGGTTGAGGGCCTCTGCAATCTCTCGCCAGTCCTTGTCCAGGGCCTTCTTCAACTCATCCTGCTTTCTCAAAAGAATCCACGCACACACACGGGGAGAGAGAGAGAGAGAGAGAGAGAGAGAGAGACAGAGAAAGGGAAGATGATTGACGAAGAAGGAAAAAAACAGTAGACAGGAGCCGCAGGGGAAAAAAAAAGAGCTGGAGGATCCTTGGTCACTCAAAAGCACACCTAATTGCTGGTCATTGATTCAAAGAACTTCGTCAGAAGGTCCCAAGGGATCACAGACGCTCAAGGGCAAACGAGAAAGTTACAAGATGAAAAGACTGGCAAGAAACAAGCAAAAAGAACAAAAAAGGCAGGCGCACTGCCTCCCTTCCCCTTCCCTCCCCGACTGACCCCCTGGAGTTTGAAGTATTTGTCGTCCAACATCCTCCACAGCCTGGCTCCCCTGTTGCCGATCTTGTGGATCGGCTCTCCCAGTTCACTCAACAGAGTCACCACTCCCCCTGCATCGTCCATGTAGCTCTTCTCCCAGTCGGCCTGGTTCTCCTCGGAGACGCCCTTCGTCTCTGTGATCAGCGTCTTCACTTCCTTTGCAGTCGGAGCCTCCTTGCACACCATCACACGACTGCCCATCATCACACCGTCAAAAGGCATGCGGGGCTGACGGAACCCCACGCTCCACTGGCCAGTCACCCACGCAGCCGCAGAGTCCGCGTCTCCGATCCCTCCCCCCGCGATGAGAATCACGTTGGCGTGTCTCCGGATCTTGTGGTAGGTCTCCAGCATCGCCTCGAACTGATCCTCGTAGCTGTGGTGGCCTCCCGCACGGCCCCCCGACCACTGGAGCACGACCGTCATCTCCGGGTTGGCTTCTGCGATCTTGAGAACCTCCAGAACCGCAGTCGCTGTGCCGGGCTTGAAACCGATCTTCGAGATCCCCACTGAGAGCAGATCCTGGCAGATGCGGTTCGCGTTGGCTTCAGAAGGCACTCCTGCAGCGATGGTGATGCCCTCAATTGGCGTGCCCTCCCTCCGGAGTTTGAGAATGAGAGGGAACTGGAACTTCCACAGGTAGGGGTTCAGGAACAGGAGGTTGACTGTGATGCCCTCTCCTGCAGAGACACAAAGACACATACACGTACACATATCCACAGACATCAGTGTACAGAATTAAAGTCGAAGAAACGAGGAAGATACACATCAGAAAAATGTCAGCCCGACTTTTCCTCTCCTCTTCTGACAGACGTCTTTCGAGCTCTTCACAAGCGGCATAGAACAGAAAGGCGAAACAAAAACGCCTTCTATGCACCGATTTTCTTCCTTCCTTCACTTCCTTCTCCATTCTGTCCGTCCAAATATCTTTCTTCTGCCCATTCTCGACTCTCTTCATTTCCCTTTCTGACCTGCCGGTACATTCTTGACGATGTCCTCGCAGGTGGACGCGAAGATCTTCTCCGTGTGCTGCCCCCCCCCTGCGACCTCCACATGGTACCCTGCGTTGATCACAGCAGAGCAGAACTCAGGCTTCACCGTGGTGGGGGTCATGCCGGGGACCATCACGGGCGGCTTCCTGAAAACCTCCGTGAACTTCGTGTGCAGGACCAGACGGCCCAGAGGATCGCGGCTGCAAGAATTAAAGGAGAAAAGAAAAGAAAAAAGAGGAAAACGACAGGAAAAGTCAACCGAATGTAATGAAGTGCGAGGAGGGAGAAAGAAGACAGAGAAAGGAGGCATTCAGGCTGAATGCGACTTTGGGTGTATTAACGAAAGAAACAAACGCGGAAATTCCAAAAGCAAAACTCTTCATTCCTCTTCTCCACAACGACACTCCATTCCTTCAGACTCCTCCCTAACTGACTCCTCGCGCCGTCAGCCTCACTCTCGATCCCTCAAAAGAAAAGAAAAAAATAATTGACGACAAAAAACGACTGACCGCACTTTGGGTCCATAGACCTCTCCCCAGTCTTCGTGGAAGGGCACCTCCTCCCTCTTGTCCGTCAGGAGAGCGGGCCGCCCCGGGGCCCCGGGCTCAGAGGCGACCTCTGAGAGAAAAACGACAGTCACCCCCGCACCTCTCGTCTGCGCGGCGGTGGCCTTGGCAACACCTGCGCAAACAGTCAAGCACCCGAATAGAGGATGGGAGGGGAAAGGAGGAGAAGCGAGTTGGGGGGAGAAGGATGCGTGTCATTGCAATGGCATCAAGAGAGAGACGCCGGGGAAATGAGAATGTGGACAGGAGTTTATTGGAGAAAAGGAAACAAGAAAAGATCGAAAGGGACAGTACACTCTTCTAGTGTCAGCATCCATACATACAACTCCCTCACTCCCCCCCTCACTGACTGACCTCCTTTGCCCCCGCACCCGAAATCGAGCACGTGGACGTGGCCCTTCCTCTCGTGCAGAGCCACTCGGGCACACACGGCGGTCCAGTCGTTGATCTCTGTCAGTTGGAGTTTCACCAAGTTGTGCAGGAGCGCGGACCCAGAGTCCCCTTTCAGATCCCGGAGGTCACTGCCGTCGGAGGTAGACAAGAGGGGAACCTTGAGCATGTCGGGGGTGAGGATAAAGCCGATGCGCTCGGCGTCTGCGAGGATGTGGTCGAATGCGGATGCCAGGTGGGGTGTATGGAAGGGCGTGGAGACGTCGAGGAAGGTACAGAAGAGCTGTCTCTTCCGGAGCGAGAAGGGGACGCGGGACTGTTTGGGATCGTCAGGGGGGGCCTCCATCTCGGTCAGGCTCGCACGGAGACGGACGAGAGAGTTGGGATCTCCACTGACAACGAATCTGCAGCCATCCATCCATCCACACAGTGAGTTGATCCACATAGGCAAGAAAAAAAAGGAGTGCATACACACACTGCATGTGAAATTCATGCTTTCGACGGGAGAAGGAGAGGGACGATATTATCGACAGGCAGGGAGGGAGGGCAGATATACCATAGGGAGAATGTGCGTGCAAGCCGCTGAGGTACAACAGGAAGAGGGAAGCGCCCAAAGCCAAACATCCTTTCGTGCTGCGTGCCCCTGTCGCTCCCTTCCTTCCTTCTCTCAGTTCTCCCGTTGGTCTTTTTTCTTTTTCAGCTGGCTGACATGAAATTGAGGGAACGAGTGTAACGGCAGAAAAAAAAAAGAGGTCTCCTCCCTTTCGCCTTCCCGTGCCGACCCCCTCGTGCCCTCACTCCCCCCTCACTCCCTCACCTGTTGAATTGGTTGATCAGAGAGATGCCCACTCGCGAGTGTTTGGGGACAGACGCGTTGATGAATTTGATCTTCGATTCCAGAGCTGCCAAGATCAATCAAAGAAAAAGGAAGGAAGGAATGAAGGAAGCAGGTAGATGAGAGAGTCCGCATACGAAGCAAATGAAGGGGAGCACACAGAGGGGGCGTTGACGAACTTCCTCATTTGTTACTGCCTTGCGTGGGGGACTCCCCCCCCCCTTTTCGTTAGCATGCTCTTCAGGAGGCATACTAACAAAAGTGGCAACGAGATCACACATCAAGCCGAAGATTGTTTGCCCCTCGTGTAAACGCATGGAGGGACAAGAGTGAAGGAGTCGGTGCATGCATGGGGAAGGAGAGATTCGACAGATACTGGAGGGAAGAAGAAAAGGCATCCCCTCCCCTCCTTCCCTCGCTTCCATTCCTCCCTCACGCACGAAGCAAAGAAAAAAAATCGAGCAGCTATCCTCAGAACACAAGACCAACCCCCAAAAATACTCACTCACTTCCCTTCCCCACACCACCATGCACCGACGGACCTGCCCTGGAGATGTTTCCCACAGCTAGCATGGGCGTGGGTCTTCTGGTCTTCAGGTCGTACGCTTGTTGGAGCAGCTCCCTCTCCACACGCCGAGGGGGGAATGCTTGCTGTGCTCTGAGGCCGTGCCAGAAGGCCAGCAAGACCGTCTTCCGAGCTCTGCACGCATGCAGGAGGGAAGGGAAGGAAACGAAAGAGAAAGAGAGAAAAAGAGAGGGGGGGAGGAATGTTGATTCGTGATCTTCCAAACAAAAATTGCTGTGGAAAGTCTGAAAACCTCCACGGGGTTTCTTTGTCCTTTGCACCACTGTGCTCTGAGAAGAGAAGAGAAGAAAAACAGAGCTAATTAAAAGCAGACCATCATCTATCCTGATGTCTTTCCAATTTTTCAATGAACCACATACGGAGTCACAACAGAAGATCCAGAAAAAACCAAAGATGGCGAGACTGAGGATTTCTCTTTGTTTGTCTGCCTGACCTCTCAGTGAACTCCTCCAGCGTCCCTCCACACGCTACAGCAGCCGCCGCAAGAATTCCGGAGGAGTGTCCGCACGAGGCGTGCAGCATCTTCTCGTCAGCAAACTCGCTCGGGGTGATGCCGAGCTCCCTCATCACAGAAAGGAAATTGGCCAGCTGGGTCAGGACGATCAAGGGGTAGGAGACAGGGCCTGTGAGAAGGTACTCGGAGGAGGGGACTGCGCTCTCGTCCCTCAGCCACGCCTCCAAGTCCATTCCCTGGCGGTGACACCCGAGCAGCACCACCTCCTCCTTAGCAAGCTCCTTCCTGCACACACAGAGAGACAGGCAGGCAGGTAGACAAGGAGGTCACGGTCTCTTTCCTTCGTATTTCATCTGTTTCTAGCCATACACTGCACAAAACGGAAGATGCACTGTTACGACGGCACAACGTGAAGAAAGGGAGGCGAAATTGGAGGAGGGTTAACAGAAGGAAAAGGCCGCCAGTGAGACAAGTCGGTTGTTGAGTGGTCCTACCGCAGACTTTCGACACTAATTAGAGCGAGGGTGCACTGAACAAGGTAGTGCAGCTTGTCAAGGAGGAGTAAGGGAAGCAAAGCAAGGAAACGGAATACGGGAAACATTTTTTCAGCTGGGAAGACATCGACAAGGGAGAAGAGAGGAGACGGTGGCGTCCTCTTTCAATCTGCCAGCGTCACTCCATTCTTTTTCTTTCCTTCTTCAATCTGCCAGCGTCACTCCATTCTTTTTCTTTCCTTCTTCAATCTGCCAGCGTGACTCCATTCTTTTTCATTCCTTCGTCTTTCATCCAACTTCTCAAAAGGAGCTCCATATCAATGTGCAAGACGAAAAGAAGTTGATAAGAAAAGCAAACAAAAAGAACGAGGACGTACCTGAGGTCCTGGCTGCATTTGTCGACGAGTCTCTGAGCGAAAGCGCACGAGTTGTACACTCTCCTCAGCTCGCTCATGAACGGCACAGCCTGCCCACCGAAGTGGGCAACAAGCCCGACCTCGCCCTTCTTTGCAAGACCCAAGAGGGCGGAAGAAAACTGAGCAGTCTTCCGGTCTAGGTCTCCCATGGCGTCTCAGTCAGGTAGATAATAAATAATTAAATTGGAATTAATGGGTGTTGGCTGAAAGTAAGAAAAAGGAAGTTGATGCTCCCGCCCTTCCTCAAGGAAGCAGGTGACAGTATCGCAACCGAAAAACGGTCGATAGTCTCGTACACTTTGACTTCAAATCGACGACACACTGATTTTTCTTCTTTCTCCAAGAGACCGTTGAAGGCTTGGAGGTTCTCGCGGGTTGAGACCGAAAACTCCTCTTCGCTTTGCGTCGGTCTCGGAAGAAGAAAACAGACCAGTCACAGATTACAAAACCCGCACAAGTCAGTTTCTACCTGTGCTTGACAGGAGCAAGGCCTCGAATCACTTCTTCTTTTCCCCCGTTGTGTTCTGGAGTGGAGGCGTCTCTGACAATCTCTGACATTAAATTCTCTGACCGCGAAAGACAACGATGCATGGAGGCATTTCGCGAATTTTCGCGAAACGATCGAACAAAAAAAAAAAAAATCTGTGTATCGGTATTGCTTTGTTTCAGAATGTGCCCCACAAGCTTCGTGCTTCTATGCGCACTCCGTGCGACCGCAGCCGCCAGCTGTTGAACCTACCGTAACAAAGGGGACTTAATTGTATGTCAGGAGTCAGGACCGATCTGACAAGATGATTCGCGCTGCATCCCTGCAATATGGCCACATAGACTCCGTGCAGAAAGCGGCTGACATCATTTCCTCTTCAGTCTGGTGTAACTGCAAAGCTCCGTGATCTCACGTGTCTGCGAAAACGAGACGAGACGTCCGAGACGGCAGGGACGGGAGTGGTCCGTTCTACAGTAGAGACTTATCTGTTCTTTCGTTTATTTTTAGAGCTGACTGGCAGAGCGTCATTCTGACCCTTGGCATTCCTGTGATCGCATGCGAACGTCTTGCTTGTTGTTTCTTTGTCTTCTCTTTTCGGCTGTCGAACGATCTCTGGCGTCTCCGTCTCGATTGCCGTCTCTTCCCCAGTTCCCGTCTCTGGCCGCCTTTCAACAGACAAGAGACGTCATGAAGGCTGTCTCCGAGTCAGCAAGGCTTCGCGGTGGGTCTTTATCTCTCCTCTTCCTTTTTTTTTGCACCCGCCTTGATTGGATTCGTTGCCTCTGCGGACAAGCGTTTGTTTTTCCCACAGGACACACCTAGGAAGGGTCACAGGGACTTTTCTGCTTTTCATTCTGGTCCTTTTGTGTGTCTCCCTTTCTTTTCCTTCCCTTTCCTTCCTCCCTCTCTTTCACTCGCTCCACACCCACTGCAAGCATGCAGGGGCTGTGATCGGTTCGTTCGTCGCTGACGCTGCGGGGATGCCCGTCCATTGGGTGTACCCAAAATTCAAACCCGAACTCGCAGAGCAACTGAACGAGAGGTTCAAGGACAAAAAGGAATTCTGCCCAGAGTCATTCAATCCCTTTTACAGTGAGTCACTGAGTCAGGAAGTCACAGTCTCTCAGTCAGTCCAACAGATCAGCTTCGGTATCCTTCAGAGAAGCGTGCATCAGGCCGTCAGGGAGGACCGTCCTAGTGGATCGTTCGATCTCTGTTCTTCTTCTTTTTCCATTGCAGTCAGATCAGAAGACCGCACTTTTCCGTTTCCGTCGTCTCCAGTGATCACACAACAGACAAAGGAAGAAAGAACGAACGAACGAAAAAGCTCCCCCATGTGATCCGCGATCCGTCTTCACAATTCTCTTTCATGATGATTCCGTCATTCCACCGCTATGGATGTGCACAAAGGGAATACAAAGAAACAGAGAATACTGTTGCTCTGCTTAGTAAGTGAAGACAAGGGAAGCAAATCCTTCACCCTGTCTGCTTGTCTGACTTGTCTGATCGATCTGGTGGGGTTGGGCAACACCCCTTTGATGATTCTCCGCATGTTGGATAATATCAAGTACCTTCTAATTGATAAAATCTGCCGCAGAGCTCCCTTTAGGGCAACAGAGCGGGTACGGAGATCAGACGGTGGCCCTCCTGCGGGCCCTCGTGGAGGCGGGGGGATGGGACAGGGGGGTGTACTGCTCTCACCTGCAGAAGATGTTCGGAGACGGCACTAAGGCAAGGGAATGTGTGTTGTTTCTTTCTTTCTTTCTTTCTTTCTTTCTTGCTTTCTTTCTTTCTTGCTGTCTTTCTTTCTTTCTTTCTTTCTTTCTTTCTTTCTTTCTTTCTTTCTGTGTTTCTGACTGTGGATCCGCGAAGGCACGAGAAATATATTCGGCTCACCTCAAGCTTTCTCGTTAGCGGGATGTCTCAACCAGTCCCTCGCCACCGCCATTTCGTCCTCTTCTCGACGGAACAGAGCCCTACTGCCAGCCTCGTTTCTCTTCTGCTGCGTCCTTTTCTGGCAGTCAATCTCCTCCTTGGTCGATACCATATTCCCTCCCGGTCTCTTTCCGCATACTTGCACCACAATTTCAAGAAAGATGACGCCCCTGCCTCTCCCCCTACTTGTGTGTCGTTCTGAATGAGTGAGGAAGTGCAGTATGATCCGTCTCAGCTGTCCTCCTCCACCTACAGCCACGAGAGCAAAACCGCACAAAATCTCCCTGTGACAGGCGGGTGGCGTCACCAATCCGTCAAGCACTTTCTCCAGAAGATCAAGGAGACCGAGAGTGCAGAGGAAGGGAAGGGGACGGGCACGGGCCTCTCCCCGGACGCCCAGATGGATGGGGTCGCCAAGTTGGCACCTCTGGTCGCCCTCTACGCAGGCAGCCCCAGGATGCTGCAAGTCGTGGAGGAGTGTGTGCGCGTGACACAGGAGGATCAGGAAGGTTGGTGAATATCTTCTTGGGCTAGAGAGGGGGGGGGGAAAGCACTACTGTCTTCTTTCGCTCATTTCTTCCTCATTCCTGTCGTAGGTCGGGTCCTCTGTGCATCCATCCATTTGGTGATCTGTTTTCTCTTCTCCTGTCTTCCTTTTCCGTATTTTCCATTCCATGCTACCGCAGGCCTTTCAAAGCTCACGCATGATTCCAACAATCTCGGTGCCCGTCTCCTCTTCAAATGCTTCTTTCTTTCTTTCTTTCTTTCTTTCTTTCTTTCTTCTTTTCACTCTGCCAATCTTCCTCGATGAATGGATGCAGCCGTAGACAGCGCGCGTGTGGGCGCCAAACTTTTGGAGAGTCTGTTGATGGGGGAACCTATCGAGGCAGAGACGGTCACCAAGGCTGTCAAGAGCGCAGGTGAAGTGAGGGAAAGAAGAAGAAGAAGAAGAGAGGAAAGGGAAGTTGCCGGGAATCACAAGAAAATGCCGAGAGAACAGCAGGAAGACTGTACGAGTAGGGGGTCTTTTCCGTTGCTTCCCTTCTGTCGACTGTCATCGACAGAAGGGAGGGAGACGGTCTAAAGAAAAGGGAAGAAGGGAACGCGTACAACCTTCACTTTCGCCCCTTTCCCGATCCACACTCTCCGCACACTCTTTATCATTCTGAGGAAGCGGAAAGAAGAGGATCCGACTCTCTCTCTCTCTCTCTCTCTCTCTGTGTGTGTGTGTGTGTGTCAGGTGTCTCTGCGTCAATGGAGGCAGCGCTTCTGAAGGTCAGACAACTCATGCTGTTGAGTCCTCCAGAGATGTATCTGCACCGAAGGGGGCATGCATGCTCTGTATGTGTTTAAACTGTTGATTGACTCCACTTAATTGTGTTGATTGACTCCACTTAATTGTGTTGATTGACTCCACTTAATTGTGTTGATTGACTCCACAATTGTGTGTCCGCCCACGATGGCCCGGAAAGCGAAGCTGAGAGGGCACTAAACAAAAATTGCACCCCCAGACCACACGTCGCCTGACGTTGACAGGAAGACCTGACGCACGCCAAGCTGGGCCCCGGAAAGGCAATTCAGCTGAGGGGGCACTTACCGAATTTAAAGCAGTGGCAAGAAGAATTGATTTCGCTTTCCGGGCCATTCGCACGGAGTGCGTCAGATCAAGAAGACACCTGAAAGACTTCTCTCCGTCCCCTCATCCAAGAGAACACAAGAAAGGAAAGGAGACTCGGAAAGAGCCAAAACGAGTATGGGAGGCTGAGGAAGGCATCGGGGGGGCTTGCTTATTTGGTTCCCTTTTTTCTCTCCTCGCTTGTAGTCAGGCTGAAGGAAAGAAGGGAAGGGTGTGTTGGCAAAGCAAGAAGGCAGGTCAGCAGTGAGTGAGTGAGACAACGGGTATTGGTTATGTAGGGTTCCAATCTCGGTGCCGTTTCTCGCCTTCGCCTTGTTCTGTCGGAACGGAGCTGTGTCCGATTCTGTACGGATTGACCCTTAGGTGAACAGCATGCATGCATCAAGCATGCAACAGACATCAGTAAATCGATGCAATCGTGTCTTTTCTTCTTCTTCTTCTTCTTCTTCTTCTTCTTGTTGTTTCTGCTGCTGTAGTCTGTTGATTCTGTTGAGGAGGATCACTCAAGTTTTGCCGTGAGGGAGGACGTCGGGATTTCCTGCAAGGTCCCGAACAACCTCACAAACTCTCTCCATTGTCTGCTGAAGTGCGCAAAGGGTCAGGCACTCGTCATTGCTCATTCTCGCAAGGCTTCACGGGAACGTTGATTGTTTCCTGAAGGATTCAAACCAAATGTCTTCCTTGCTCCCTGCACATTCTCTCTGTGTTTCCATCCGTTTGTTTCCTGCATTTTCAATCTTTCTGCAGACTGATCACCCACACTCATGTTTGTATTCGATCTATCGAAGTATCCGTAATAAACAGGCCGATTGTTCAATGAGGGTGCTGTGTGGTCTCTTCCCCTGCATGATCTCTGTATCTATGCTATCGTACTTACGTTTCCTGCATGTCCTGTTGCAGGGGGCGACCCAAGCGAGGCGTGGGTGTCGGCTGTGCGTGCGACTCTGAATTCCCTGGGTTGCAATTGCTCGCGTCTCTGTTTTGTTGGGGGGTGCATGGGGGCAGTGGGGGGAGAAGAGAGCGTCCCTGCCGACTGGATAGAAAAAACCGCAAGCATCACGGAGATCCGCGCACTGAGCGAAGAGCTGTTGGGACTCAGAGACAAAGTAAAGTAAAAACTGCTAGAAAAACTGCTAAAAACCAAACGGTGTTCAATTTATTATCACAGTGTCAGTGCCGCAAAAGATGTATAAGCATTTCATACAATGATATATATACATAGATCTAGACATAGATATATATGAAAGTGATATGAAAGTGATTAATTGAACATGCAACTCTATCAGCGACTTAGCAAACTAACAACAACCATATATGTATGCGCCGCCTGGGTGCTTAGCGCTCCAACCAGGGCTAGATAATAAGTTGAATTCACAATATACTTTTGTGGCTGAAGGCATGAAGCTTTTCACGTGGCCGGTATGTTCTTATTCCATTTCAACAGCTGAGAAAACGTCAAAACTATAGGCTCTGCACTCTATAAAAAAATATTAGTGATTAGTGATTAGTGGTGCCCTAGAGCACTGTCGCCGTTTTGTTTTATAGAGGTCGCCCCCGCAAACGGCAGTGTGCCAGCCTGACGGCAATGCACACCTACGCAGAGAATTGTACAGATAATTAATCGGAACCATATGGAAACCACTATGATCCCCGAGGCACTAACCCAATTAAGGGTGAGTGTGATTCGTAACTTTTGCAATTTTTCGTGCACACGCGGGATTATAACATACATACAGTTAGATACCTCCCTGACACTACGTACGATTAAGCCACTTAAACTTTTTTTCGCTTTGGCGGATGGACTTGAAAACATATTTCTAACATATTTCTTAGCTTTTTTATAGGGTAGCTTTATAAATTATAAGTTTAGGTATTGAATTAAGAGCCTCATAAAAAACACTTTGCCCAACGTTTTGAGAGTTTTTGTCCTGTGTCTTCAACTGTCTTGCATGCACCGCTTGCTGCAAGCCTCTAACACCAATTAACGCGGGTCAGCGACGCAGGCTCGATGGGATCAGCTAGGGCTAGAGCTAGGGTGGGAGGAAAGAAAGGAGTCGAACGCTTTTGCTCAGAAAAGAAGGAAAGACCTCATTGTGCCAACGGCGCATGGGATAGACGTTGCATGTCATTGATGGGATATTTGTATGGATACGTCGAAGAAGCGTGGACGAATCGAAACTCAGGAGTCAGGAGAAATGGAATCGGAGGGAGAGAGGGAGTGATTGGAGTCTCTCCTCATTGAGTTCGATGCAATAAAAGAAAAAGGAAAGGGAGGAGACTCACTCCAATCGAAGCCTCACATCCATCCATCCACCCACCCATCCTTCCAGATCACTTTCACACGTCTCTTCTTTTTCCGCCCATCCGGTGCCGGTCTTCATTTCACACATTCCAACCTTCCTTCCTTTCTTCTTCTGTTGACCGTCCAGCTCCCCGTCAATCTCTCTCCTTCTGAACCTGGACAATCAACCTCCCCCACCTTTCCTTGCCTCCAACGCGCCCACCCATCCATCGATCGATCCATCCATCCATCCATTAAGTCACGCGGCAGGGCACTCATCTGACTATCAGCCTGCAGGGACAATTCAGCACAGCCCTTCTCTCCTCCCCTCCTCTCGCCCCCCTCGCTGTAGCCGACAGACGGGTTGACTGAATAGTTGTGGACTTTCTTTCCTTCGCTTTCTTTCCGATTCTTCTTTCGCCTCACACGCGAGGGTAACCCGAATTGCCTGCAGCTCTGAAGGAAGTGGAAGCGCCTGGAGGAGCCTGAGGAGGCACCTTCGCAGACGCCGCCACGAGTCTCTGGTACTCATCCACCCTTTGGGGGGGCACCTGCTGAGACCCCAGAGTCGATGTCGATCTCTGGATGTCTCTCTGGAGTTTCTCTACTGCCGCGGCGTCCCTCTCGGATGCCATGTAGTTGAAACCGTTCACGTCTGCCCTCCCTCTGTTCTCTGGTACAAAGCTGCCCATTCTCTGGGCAAGCAGCTGTCTCTTCTGGGGGTCAAGGAGCAGTCTCCTTGCAAGGACGCTCTCCTTCTCTGCTTCCTGGATGACCTGGACACACGACCAGACCACAAACGCTGCCCCCCCCCAAATGGCAATGATGAGGAACAACCAGAGGATAACGAGCAGGGACGCCCCCCCACACACCACATTTTGGGCCTGGTTGACGAATTCGATCGGCATGCCGGAACACAAGTTCCCGAAGACCATCGCGTAAACAGACGTGGCGATTTGCACCACAAGCCCAATGACAAGGTACCAGAGGTAGACCTCAACATGTGAGGAGATGGCATACGCAGCCCCCCAGACCCCGGCAATGATGACGGGAATGCCGGCAAGGGCCCAGGCAGCTTGGATGAGCCGCATGGAGGGGGTGACGGTGATTGCGAAGACTGTGGTGGAAGAGTCGTACTCAGGAATTGTTGCTACCAAAACAATACAGATACACATGTTGATTGCCCCCACAACCGAAATGCCAAACATCAGGGAACAACCTCCCAGATTCCTCAAAGGCTTCACCTTGGAGGAGAGAGGGGCCACCTCCTCCCCTCCCGCGTCTGCTGCGTCTTTTTCTGACATTCGACCGACTTCCCTACTCCTCAAAACAAGTCCTCTAACTCTACAGCCAAAGCTGCCCCTCGCCAAACCCTTCTAGAGCCTCAGACAGCAGGGTGAGATAAAACCTCAGCTAATTCTAACCGACCCAAAACAAGGGCAGCAGGGCGAGGGGAAATCTACAGGATTTCGAAGGGTTTCAGACTGAAAATCCGACCAAGATTTCACGGTCACACCGCTATTAATACCATAGCACACCTACAGCCTGATGTCTAGAGATCCGGCTGGCAGCAAGGTCCGACTCTTGATGTTCGACAGATGGTTCTGAGAGGGATGAAATGAACGATACTAAGTGAAGGCGTACGGTTCATCGATTCGACTGCAGGAGGAAACTCAAATTTTGGAGACGCCGCAACACACGCGTATCCTGCCCTCGATCCATCCTCGATCCTTACGTACATTAAAAGTCAGATGCATGCAGCCATGAAGCGCATGCATTGAAAGGCGCGCGCTTTCCGCGCGATTTTGCAGCGCGCGCTGCCCGCGACCGTAAAACGGCTCAACCGCAGTATGGTCCATGGGTGAGACTTCAAGTGCCCCGATATGCACTCACCCCGGATGACTGTTCCATACCTTGAACGCGGATCTTCGCGCGTGCGTAAATAACCAAAATTGACAAAATTGCATGCGCATCATTCGGACGACTGACCTTTCCGTCTCTTAATTAATTGAGCGATTCGGACGAGTGTCACCATTCGGCCACAAACAGCACATGCAGCAGTGCAGTTCGGACAGAACAATCGGAAAGAACGTAGTATGAGAGCGGCTGAGACGGGACTCACAACCTACGGGGCAAAATGAGGCTGCTGCAGCCCGGCACTAGCCTTCCAAGTGACAGCGAAGTCCACACGATCGCTGCCGACTCTTCAAAGTCTCGAGAGTTCTTTGGTGAACGAGGCATGCTTCTCGGAACAAAGGCTGACCGTCTCTGCTGTCCATCTTGCACTACGAAGATGGAGACAAACCCAAAAAACGGGATCGTCAACTACAGATGCAGGTCAGCCCTCCACCTCATTCGGTATGCTGTGTATGCCGGTGCATCGTCCTTCCAGCTCTCCATTTCGCATGTCTTCTATGTTTGCGATCTGTGCAGGAACAAAGACTGCTGCAGACAGCCCAAAGGCTTTTCGGAAAGGGCGGGAGGCTTCTTGCAGCGATCTGCGGGCGGAGTTCACCTTAGTCTTGGAACCATCATCAGGCTCGTGTACTACTTGCTCGCTGGCTGTGCTTTTGGATCCATTCTCAACATGACCAAGCGCTCTTCGCACACGGTCACGGACTACACCCACTACGTTGA
>JAHBMJ010000676.1:32417-50344 GCA_018398765.1 Chromera velia | reverse complement strand
GGGTCTGTCTGGGTCTGTCTGGGTCTGTCTGGGTCTGTCTGGGTCTGTCTGGGTCTGTCTGGGTCTGTCTGGGTCTGTCTGGGTCTGTCTGGGTCTGTCTGGGTCTGTCTGGGTCTGTCTGGGTCTGTCTGGGTCTGTCTGGGTCTGTCTGGGTCTGTCTGGGTCTGTCTGGGTCTGTCTGGGTCTGTCTGGGTCTGTCTGGGTCTGTCTGGGTCTGTCTGGGTCTGTCTGGGTCTGTCTGGGTCTGTCTGGGTCTGTCTGGGTCTGTCTGGGTCTGTCTGGGTCTGTCTGGGTCTGTCTGGGTCTGTCTGGGTCTGTCTGGGTCTGTCTGGGTCTGTCTGGGTCTGTCTGGGTCTGTCTGGGTCTGTCTGGGTCTGTCTGGGTCTGTCTGGGTCTGTCTAGGTCTGTTTGGGTCTGTCTGGGTCTATCTGGGTCTGTCTAGGTCTGTCTGTGTCTGTTTGTGTCTGTCTGTGTCTGTCTGTGTCTGTCTGTGTCTGTCTGTGTCTGTCTGTATCTGTCTGTGTCTGTCTGTGTCTGTCTGTGTCTGTCTGTGTCTGTCTGTGTCTGTAAATGTCTGTCTGTGTCTGTCTGCCAGTGTGTCTGTCTGTGTCTCTGTACGTCTGTCTGTATCTGTGTATGTCTGTTTGCGTCGTCTGTCGTTCTGTGTGTCTGTCTCTTTCTGTATCTGTCTGTATCTGTCTGTGTCGGTCTTGACACCGTAATCCCTCTAGGATGGGCAAACGACTCGCTATAAAAAAATTTCAGAAAAGAAGAAGGATTTCAGAAAGCCTCATATTTAAAAAAAAGAGCCTGAAGCTGCCTGGCGAAATCGTCTCCGTATCTCTGTCTGTCTGTTTGGCTGCCTGTCTGTCTGTTTGCCTGTCTGCCTGTGTGTCTGTGTGTCTGTCTGTCTGTGTGTCTGCCTGCCTGTCTGTTTGTCTGTTTCTCCGTCTGCCTATCTGTCTGTCTGTCTGTCTGTCCATCTATCCATCCTTGGGTCTGTTAACGTGTATCTATCCTCTTGTCCGTCTGTTTGGGCGTGTCTGTCTTTCTGTTTTTGTATTGTAGGTTATGGCAGAGGACATTCTTCGAAATGGCTGGGGATCAAAATACGGAGAAGGGAAGATAGGAGGTCAGGACGAAGAGGTAGAGATGGATAAGACAAAAATGGAAGCGTGCAAAGACGGCAAAGGACATCCTATCGAAGGCGTTTGGTGTCTTGTGGCTGTGTGCCGGAGAACAGGACGCTTCGTAGCTGAATCAGTAAAGTGCCGGTCAGTCTGATGCCCAAAATTAAATCATACACCATCCCTCGCTGAGTCCTTATCACACTGCTTTGACTTGCTGACATATTGAATTCAAACAGATAACGGGCAAAAATAAAACTGACTTCGAATTTTCCATTGACTTGTGCAGCTGCAAGAAGACCATCAAATAGTTCCTTGATAGACACGTCGATAAGCAGAGCACGCTCATCACTGATGGTTGGGCAGCTTACCAAGCCAAGGGCGTTGGACCAAGCTTTAAGGAACACAAATGAGTGAACCATAAAAAAGGTCAGCAAGCCTGTAGCTGCATACTGCAGCTCCAGAAATCTGCTCATTGACAAGCATCAGTCTCTTGCTGTGACCGCAAAGTGCCTCTGCATACATATGTTCAATTCAGATATTTCTGCCTTCCCTTGGTTGCTTTTGTTTTTGAATTTACAGAGTTTGTCACGGCAGACGGAACGAACACGAACACCGTGACGGTGGAAGGATTGAACTTCGGTCTGAAAAGGTGGACAAGACGAAGAAACTGGAGGTTCAAGTCCATCATTGTCCTGCTTCTTGCTTGCACCTGGAGGACCGCTCACTACGGCAACTTCTGGAATGCCTTTTGGAAGGCTGCGTCAGAGGTCTGCTTCCCAAGTCATCCTTATGATGACAACGGCCACTCTAGAACCATCATTGCAGACCATATGGACGTTTTACGTAATCCCCCGGTTTGTAACTGTACTGAAAAGAAGGCAAAGAGAAGGGCAAAGAAAGAGGCAAAGAAAGCGAAAGCCATCAAACGTCAAGCCAGACGAGATACGTTGCCCAAAGCAGCACCTGCGGGAATGTCTGATTCAGAAAGCGAGTCGGACGATCCTTTCGACAGAGCTGCCGAGATTGCTCTGCTGGATCTGCTTTACAAAGACGAAGCCAGAGAACGGGCAGCGAAGAAGGCGAGAACTGACCTGAGTGATCAGCACACTTGAGTTAAAAAACGTTAATTTAATATAAAATGGTTTTCAGCTTCTAGCTAGCAGCTATACCTACAGGTAAAGCTTAAATAGTAAAAACGTTTTACTCTATGCTTTTAATTAATATAAATTTTGTAGTAAAACAGTTTAGCATATACCCCGCAAGCTAAAGTAATTGATCTCAGTGATTTACAGTAATTTATAGTAATTTAATTCATTTTTGCTTAGTAATTTAGAGTAATTAAAATTACTGGTGATTTACTAGGTGATTTAGAATGACAAACTAAAGCACTTTGGAAGCAGTATATAATTTGAAGTAATTTAGACTGGTAATTTAAAGACATTTAGACGTTTATGTCACTTTAAATTACTTTATATTTTACTTTAAATTACTATAAACTATTTTACTTTACTATTCTTACTTACTTTATATTACCGTAAATCATTCTGAATTACTTTAATTACTAATCTAAATCAATTTAAATTGCTCTATGTTACTCATCTAAATGAGTCATGCAAACTTGCAAAGTACATCAAATTTAAAAATTAAAAACTGTAAGATAATAATTATTGTAGATATGTTAAATTTGGGAATCAACAATTAATAAGTCAGTCTGTGCCTCATTGGCATATGCAGTCTAGACACACTCCTGACACTTCAAACCCAATACCCATTCCTATCGCCGACCCAGCTCAATTCATTCTCCCTGTTTCCCTGTCCCGCCCTGTCCACCCTCCCTGCCCTGCCATCACCCTGTCAGAAACCCTAATTCGAAACCTCCAAATCGCCCTCCCCCGTTGATTCCCTTTTCATTTCTTACTCATCCTCGTCAGACATGGAGGGAGGCGTCTGACAAATCCCTGCTCCAGGAACCCGCCCCTTGGCAGTCATGCCTATCAGAACAGTTATCTGCTCTGATGCCATAGGTCCCTGATTCTGCAAAGATACTTCAAGCTCGTGAGTCCAAGCGGAGCTCAGAGTGTGAAGTGCATCTTGCGTAGGCCAAGCAGAAGGAAACTGAGTTTGCATGCACTCAAGGAACTGATTTGCGGAAAAAATCTAAAACTTGTTGTAGCGAGTCCCGATACCATAACCAGAACAAGTCGGACGTCTCAAATCCTACTCGACTGGTGGGGGCACATCAGTGAGAGATATGCTCTAACAGCACGTCTGTCGTCTACATTCGTCTCATTCAAGGTAGAGGCAAAAAAACCCAAACGACCACAAATGTCTGGTATTTCCCCAACCAAAATTATCACCGCAACATTGTGAACTCTCTCGCCCCGAACAGTCTGTGTGGTCATGTGATGTCTGTGAATCAAAACTTTGATCACATTCTCAGGACCATACCTGGGCTGCCACGAACAGACCCGAAAGGAGACCGACGTTACGGAGTTGCCTGCAGTGCCTACTGCACACCCTGCATTGGTTGAATGGCTGGCTGCAGAGTCATCCTCGTGGGAGGCGTACGCATCGGCGTCGGATTCCCAAAGAAGAGTGCAGCAGCTCCTACAACCGCAGCAGTCGCTGCAGCAGTAAGGCCTACCCCTACTGCAGCTGCCCCTTAGGCCCTTCCACCTCGATTGTTCCTTCTCCCTGCAAGAAAGTAGTAAACGGCCACAACGGCCTCACAAAAAAAAGACAGGGAGGAACCAACACAAAGAGAGAAAACAGTCTTTCCATATACACCAACACTCAAGACAGACAAGACAGACAAGACAGACAAGACAGACAAGACAGACAAGACAGACAAGACAGACAAGACAGACAAGACAGACAAGACAGACAAGACAAGCAAAACAGACAAGACAGACAAGACAAGCAAGACAGACAAGACAGACAAGACAAACAGGACAGACAAGAAAAACACGACAGACAGGACAGACAAGACAGACAGGACAGACAGGACAGACAAGACAGACAAGACAGACAAAACAAGCAAGACAGGCAAGACAGGTAAGACAAGCAAAACAGACAAGACAGACAAGACAAGCAAGACAGGCAAGACAGACAAGACAGATAAGACAGACAAGACAGCCAAGACAGCCAAGACAGCCAAGACAGACAAGACAGATAAGACAGACAAGACAGACAAGACAGACAAGACAGACAAGACAGACAAGACAGTCAAGACACTGTCAGACAAGGCAGAGAACCCACCAGACTCACCTGCGTTCTCATCGTGAGAAGAGTCTTCGTGGCCTCGATACCGGCCCGGCGGCAGAGTCGCCCTGATCGTAGCGGTCTCCCTCCTCCCCGTTCCTCGGATCTCCACATCGAAGTTCAACCCACAACGTGGACAGTTCATCGTCCGCTCGTGGACACAATTGCCGCCTTCGCATGCCTTGTTCTTCCGAGATCGCCTTGGGGCCTTACGCTTCCGTGCCTCAGCAGTCGCTGCAGACGACGGCTAGGACGACGGCTCGAAATCAGGATCGGCTCCGTCGTCAGAATCAACCTCCGCGAGACGCCTACGCCTCCGGGAGGTTCTTGTAGTAGTTGCTGCTGGTGCTGAGGCTGCTGCTGCCGAAGAGGATGCTGCCGCCTCTCGAGCTGCTCGCCCCGAACCGCCCGAATCAACATCGACAACTGTCTCGTCATCTCCCCCGATAGGAGCAGTACCGGCGTCAGAGCCAGCATCAGCTTCGGCTTCACCTACGAAGCAGCACACAGAGAGACAAAGAGACAGGCTCAGTTAGCACGGAATGCATCGCAGCATATAGGCTGTACATACACAAAGCCACCTCAGTCAGAAAGTTCGATGGGTGGATCTGCCCCTCTCGCATTCCCGTCTCCTTCTGCAGCTGGAGCAACAGCAGAAGACGAGCTAGGTCCTGAATTGCCCTCGCCGCGAGTTCGATGGTGACCTACTAGGTGAGTACAGAAGCACACATCACGTGTAGACTGCCCGGCAAGCGCGCAATCTTCCACTGTCGCAGGACAATCACAATTCGGAACCTTGCATCCGTTCGGATGTGCTTCAGAGTCGAACGCTTGAAACACAAGAAAACCGTAAAACTTAATTCGTAAAACATATCGCGCGTACGTACGTAAACCGAGATCAATCGATCTGCAACATTCATGCATGCATGCATGATCACCACATTTTTGTTGAACAGTTGAGCTGCTTAATTTTATATGCGCACCGAAGCATTCTTTCCGCGTGAATCTGTATGAATACGTACTGCATTGAGTTCCTTTCTACCTGCTTCGTCTTTCTGTGATAGGCAGTGCTGTCTCATCGCTTCCACACAATAGAGACTTCAACAGTTGAATTAAGAAGGACGACGGCAACAGTCAGTGTGTCAATTGAACGAATCCTTAAATTGTTCGTCGTGTCGCTACTCAAAACAAAGAACATTCCCCACACATACATACCCCGAAGCAGAACACTGTGATAGAGAGGAGTCGTATGTCATGGGTCTAGACCACTCCCGGCTGGAGGTCGCCAGTGACCTCGAATGGCTTTCCGGACACAACGTCTTCATTCTCAAGTCAGCATGCATGCTTATATAAATGAATTGAGGCTCGTTTGCTCCTTTGAAGGTTGAAAACAGAATGAGACCATTTCCGCACGCCCGTACGAATACGATCGGGTGTGCCCATGCAGCACTTTTTGCGCACATGTCTGCACACTCGACTATACCTCATTCCCTGCTGTCTGCCCGTCTATTTGTCTGTATACCTCCTTGAGCGACTGTCTGGCCACATACGTGTCTGTCTGTCTGTCTGTCTGTCTGGGAAAGAAAAGACGATATAGTCTGTCTGAGAAAAGGAGGGAGAAGAAGAAGAAACATATAGTCTGTCTGTGTGTTGTCTTTGTTCTTTCTTTCTTTCTTTCTTTTTGTCTGTTGTGTTCATGAAGAAAAGAAGTGAGAAGAAGAAACATATAGTCTGCCTGTCTATCTGTTTTAAAGAGAGAAAGGGAAAGAAGAAAGGAGGAATGATACAGTCTGCTTGTCTGCTTGGGAAAGAAATAAATAGATGCTCTGTCTATCGGTTGATCTGTCTGTGTACGTCTGCATGCAGATCCATGACCGACTGCTTCAGTGAGAAGTACCGCTTCTTTGGCATCAACAGAAGAATCTTCGAGGCCATGATGGAGCCGTTGATTCCAAATTCCAAAAAAATGGCCTCACACGATCTACTCGAGAGGGTCTGTCTGTCTGTCTGTCTGTCTGTCTGCCTGTCTGTCTGGCAGCAACAAAATTAAAACGAGCACGCCTAGACAGGAATGAAGACAACAGGCCAAAAAGTCATCAGGCAGAAAGTTTTCACCCCATGCTTTTTTTTCCTTTTCATACAGTCGAAAGCGTCCTCTGAAACAGGGATGTCGGCGCACTTAATTTTTGTCCCCCCACCCTGCCATTCGGCAAATCATTCCAAGAGCAAACGCGTGTCCCTCTCCCCAGAAACCCGCCCAAGTTTCCTTCCACACTGCAGACTCTCCTTGACGGCCCCTTCCTGGCAGAGTTCTTCTCTTCTTGTCTCCCTGCCTGATGTTTGTTTGCGTGAATGAATGCAGACGTTCAAACTTTTGGACACGAACGAAGACGGGGTGGTCGACTCGTTCGAACTCTTCGCGGGACTGGTGGCTCTAGCGGAGGGGCACGTGGATCAGAGGATGAAGTGTGCGTCTTCCTTCCGTGGATGGCTGGAGGGAGGGAGGGAGGGAGGGAGGGAGGGAGGGAGGGAGGGTCTAGAGCAGCCCTGTGGGAAGGGAATTAAGGGGGCACACCTTTTGTTTACTTGGCTTCTTCTTTAATGTTCCGAAACTGATCGACTGCAGTCTGTTTCCATCATTTATTCCGACCCTTCTATTCTGATATTCTTTTGCTGACTGACCACCGCAGTGAAGGTGGGTGGTCACGAGGAGAGCTTCGTGTCTTCTCTCTTTTTTTTTCCTCTTGCAGAAACGATATTCGTGATTCGCTCATATCTGCCGAGTTGCACTGTTCTGTTTTTGATCGTGCGTACATGCGATAGATAATGTAATTGAAATCTGCTTCACCGATTCCGCTGCAGTGTTGTTTGACGTTTTTGACTTGGAAGGAATCGGGAAGTTGAACGTTGATGAGGTGAACCTGTTCGTGGCGTGCTCTCTGTCGGCACTCCATAAGTTTTGCAGCTTTCCCAAGGTTCCTGTCAGTCAGTCAGTCTGTCTGCCTGTCTGTCCGCTTTTTCTTTTCTGTCTGTGTGTCTGTCTGTCTGTCAGTCTATCTGTCTGTCTGTCTGTCTGTCAGTCTGTCTGTCAGTCAGTCAGTCAGTCTGTCTGTCTGCCCGTCCGTCCGTCCGTCCGTTTTTTCTTTTCTGTCTGTCTGTCTGTCTGTCTGCCTGCCTGTCTGTCTGTCTGTCTGTCAGTCTGTCTGTCTGTCTGTCTGTCTGTCTGTCTGTCAGTCTGTTTGTCTGTCTGTCTGTCTGTCTGTCTGTCTGCCCGTCCGTTTTTTCTTTTCTGTCTGTCTGTCTGTCTCTCTCTCTCTCTCTCTCTCTCTCTCTCTCTCTCTTTGAGAGGCTCTCTCTGCCAATTCGCAGGAACCCTTGACTGAAGAGTTATTCAGTCCTTCAGTCTCTTGTCCAACTAACTGGTCTTCCATCATGCAGTTGGTGCGACGGTTTGCATGAAAAAACAGGAGAATTAGACTTGGACAGCTTTGCCTGCACACACATTTGGACGCACGGATGTGTTGTCACTTTTTTCTTTCCAACTCTGTGCAGGCCACTCTACCCCGCACAGTGGCCGACCAAGCGTTTGCAGATGCGGGCGCGTCGACGATAGAGGGCAGGATCTCGAGGTCCCAGTTCGTCTCCTGGTGGCACCACGACGGGGAAGTCAGACTGATGCTCAAGAAACTCACAAGGAGATCCACAGATGACGCGTCAGTCTGGTAGTCAGTCAGTCGACCAGACAACAAATGGGAGACTCTCCTTTTCCGTGCAGCTCTCATCTACCGAGTGTTTTCTCTTAATCTGATAACGCATCCACGCATGCATGTTGAGGTCCTCATGCATCCGCTTTTTGCTGCTGCATGATTTCATCTATCGAGTTGAATCTTGTGTGCACGTTTCTGGTCGCCGGGTGTCTGCAAGGGCCTTCCTACAGACATCTACCGGAGGGACTATGCATTTATTTTCATACAGAATTCTTTTTGTATGAAAATAAATGCATGCAGGGGCCTTCCTTCAGACATCTACCAGAGGGACTATGCATTTATTCTTTTTGTATGAAAATAAATGCATGCAGGGGCCTTCCTACAGACATCTACCAGAGGGACTACGCATTTATTCTTTTTGTATGAAAATAAATGCATGCAGGGGCCTTCCTACAGACATCTACCAGAGGGACTATGCATTTATTCTTTTTGTATGAAAATAAATGCATGCAGGGGCCTTCCTACAGACATCTACCAGAGGGACTATGCATTTATTCTTTTTGTATGAAAATAAATGCATGCAGGGGCCTTCCTTCAGACATCTACCAGAGGGACTACCTCCGTGCAGTGGGGCTCCCTGGTCGTCGCATCATCGAGAGGAAGCAGGTGGAGAAGGACAAGAGGGTGGATGAGAACGAGCACGAGGGGGACTATGCAGACTCCTCTGCAGACGGGTCGAGTGCGGTCGACAGGGACTCCGACAAGGGGGACGGGAAAGACGGGGGGGAAGGAATGGCTGAGGAGACCGCGGCAGAAAGCTAAAGGAACGTACGTGTCTCATGCAGACGGTGCATGGGATGCAACAATGCATCTGGGAGGTGTAGGGAGATGCCAGTTCTATCACCTGGCTTCTTTCTCAGTATGAAGCTTTGTGATGTATCATCATGTATCTAAAGGCCTGTATGCTTCACATGGCAATAAATGAATTTGTTTGGCAATGTTTTAATTTTTATGAAAGTAGAAAAGCCAGTACTTAGAGTTGATAAACGAATATAAGTTTATATGTATGCTTATCATGCAGGTTTGAAACGTGTTTCAACGTATCAACCTCGATATTTTTCTTTTTTTTGTGTGTGTTACAATTTTTTGTGTAAACTATAGAATACAAAAGTTAAGACGGCATGCTGAATTATGCTAAATTATGCCAGCAAATGCTAGCTAGTTTTGTTTGATATTACTTTCTTGTACTTTAATTAATTTTTCAATACTACAATCTACAGACTTGATCTAGGACTTTATGTTCAATCATTTTTATGATTTTGTTTTTTAAAAAAGAATTTCACTGTTTAAATTTCCACAGAAAAGTACGTTGTATAAAAAAGATCAGTTGATATTTTTTTTATCTTTGTTTCGTGTTTATAAGGTTAATTTGCCTTAAGCTTTATCGTCTAGAATTATGGATCGCGCTAGATGGCTCAGTGGCCGGCTCTAACTTGATTGTCATCATCATTTTAGGTAATTTTAAGCATCATTACATTGTAAATTTTTAAAGGAGTCGATCGAAAATTAAGTTTTTTGAATCGTTTTTTATAAAGTTTTGGATTCGTTTCCTAAAAATTGATTGTTTGATAGCCCATGATGCCATATAATGATGGGGATAGATGAGGATCTCTGAAAAGATTTTTTAAAGGCATCAAAAGTGCTCTGAATTAACCTTAATTAACCTGAATCTTACTGAATCTTGAAAAAGTTCGTTTAGAAACATCCTTCCGAGGAGGGCCTGGAGGGGGTTCTGGCGGACTGGCGGCGAGCGCCTCAACCTCTTTTGCGCCACCGCGGGAACCCCGCGCGCGCGGCCCCGCGACCGGGCCCCGCGGGCCGCGGCGACGTACAGTCTGACACTTTGCGTGCACATTTGCCATTGAGCCGTCAGTCCATTTTGGTGCAGTCTCCAGCTTCCGAATCTGACAGAGGACCCAACAGCTGGGGTAGACGGTGTAGAATTGACAGTCCCGCTGTTCTCTATGTAGGAATGTGGGAGCTGCCCTCGGAACAGTCAGCCTCCAAAGAGACGGCGCGAGTAGCGGAAGTTTATTGTTTGAATCCATAGATCTGTCTGTCTGTGTATCAGTTTTGATTTGCGTGCGACCCAGGTAAGCTGATCTTTTTCTCTCGTGCCGAGCGTCGCGCAGTCTGTCTGAATGTCCCCTCTGCTGCTGCACAGTGGAGGCAGAGTCGCACTCAGGAGGAAGCTTGAGGTTCTCTTCGCTGTCACTTTTTATATCTTCGCTTTCAGCCTTCTAATTCTGCCAAGTTCCAGCTTCACCCCTCGCTGTTCCAGGCCCTGGTCGCTCCTTGCTTTGAAGGACAGGGAAAGAGACGCTGCAGCTACTTTCAGGGCAGGCAGAGGCCGGAGAGCTCTTCTGAGAGGAGACAGGGCAGGCGAGGGGGTGGACGGTTTAGAAGGAGACGGAAAAGAGAGGGAAAAGGATCGAGCGGCAGACACGAAAAGCCCCCGAAAGACCAAAAAGAAGACAATGGTCAGGCTAACCATTTCCAGTCCTTGATATCACCCTTCTCTCTGTCTCATTGGCTTCTCTACTCACACCGTCGTGTCGTTGAATTGACCCACAGAGGACCCGACGAGGTTTCTTTCTGTTTGGCCTTTTTGAACAACTCTATTTCAGCATGGTCACGTGTTTTCACGCTCGGGCGCTTTACCTTGTGACTCTTCGACTCGATCACTTGACAGTGGTCTCTCTGGATTTCCGTTTTTTGAATTTTGCTTCGTTTGTGTGTGTCTGAGAGAGAGGGAGAGAGAGAGGTCTGTTTCTGCACCTATGTTTTCTTTTTCGTCTAGAGGCAGCTGCAGGAACAGGCAAAGGACCTCTGAAGGTGGGGGCTTGCCTCCTGCCCTTTGTTTCTTTTGGTGCAGCGTTTTTTTCTTCTCTCGCTTCTCAACGGGACAACTGAAGTCAACGTGATGATTGAGGGTTTTGTTACGCACGTAAACGACTTTCATTTACTCTTCCCCCCTCCGTGCTGTCGACAATGCAGACAGAAGACACGAGCGCATACCCCAGGCAGATGGCTGAGGGTCAAAGGGGGGATCAGGAAAGAGGAAGAGAGGAGATCTGCTTTTGCAGTTTCAACGCCGGTCTGATGGACTTCAGATTGATGGGCGTCTCCTTTCTGTCCAATCCTCCCTTCGTTGAAGAGAGAGTGAGACGAATTCCGGGTCGGTGGAAGACAGACGACAGGAAAAGAATCAATAAGAAGAAAACCTGGTGGGCGTGTGAAAGCGCACTGACGGAAGAAATTCTTAAGTGAGAACAGCCGAAGAGAGGTGTAGGAGTAAGCAAGAGGAAGAGACGCCGGGATGGACCGGAAGGGAGGGGGGTCATCTCTTTTGTCCGACTGTAGCTCTTTCTCGGCTCTTCTTCTCGGTGTGTGTGTGTGTGTGTGTGTGTGTGTGTGTGTGTGTGTGTGTGTGTGTGTGTCCGCGTGCTCGTGCGCGTGTGCGTGTGCGTGCGTGTGCTTTGCAAGTGCCCACGCACGCACGTGTTGTGTGCGTCACTGTGTCTTTCCTGCCTGTTTGCCTTTCTTTGCCTCTGTATGGACGTCGGCATGCAGAGGCTCTCCTGTCGACCAACGCCGACGTGATCGCCCTGCAGGAAGTCTTCGGTTCATCCCACGCGCACTTCCTCGCAGAGAGCTTGAAAGAGGCCTACCCCTTCTGTGCGAGGGTCGACGAGGGACAGGGGAGGTACGGGTCTCGTTCGCGTTTCGGGGTTCCCTCTCTGGCTATGCACAACGGCCTGATGGTCCTCTCCAAATTCCCCGTCCTCCTCAACAACCACAGAGAGGGGGGGGTCGGGAGGTCTCCTCGGTTCCACTCGTTCTCTCACGTGACCCCTCTAGAAGCTCTGTTCGCCTCGAAGGGCATTCTGGAGGTCACCCTGGAGGTGCCTGGGGTGGGCATGGGTGAGTCTGGGCATTGGCATTTGTTTGAACGGAACGGTGCAGAGAGAGAGACGGGGAGGGCCTGGGTGAGTCTGGGCATTGGCATTGGTTTGAACGGAACGGTGCAGAGAGAGAGACGGGGAGGGCCTGGGTGAGTCTGGGCATGGGCATTTGTTTGAACGGAACGGTGCAGAGAGAGCGAAGAGAGGTTTCAGATGTTAGGCACTTTGGTCTTTCAAGCTTTTCATCCGTCTGCACCTGTCTCTATCAACAAACCTACAAGTGACACCAAACTTGTAGACAAGACGTCTCATTGTGTTCTCTTCATTCATTCAGTGCATCTATGCATGCAGGAATCCATCCATTGATACATGCATGCATGCAGTTGCGCTTCTGAACGTGCATGCCGCTTCCGCCTGCCCCGATCCCGCCTCTCCAAGTGCCGCCGCGGTGAGACAGGCTGAGATGGGAGAAGTATTCAGAGTTGCACAGGCAGCAGCAGAGAGAGGAGAGATCCCGGTGGTCATCGGAGATCTGAATGCGGGGCCTGTGGTTGGTCTCTCTTTCTCTCTGTCTCCCTCTCTGTCTCTCTGTCTCTCTCGCTCTCTCTCTCTTTCTGCCTGTCTGTCCGTCTGTCTGTCTGTCTGCTGTGTTCATGAAGAAAAGGAGGGAGAAGAAGAAGAAACATATAGTCTGTCCCTCTCTCTCTCTCTCTCTCTCTCTCTCTCTGTCTCTGTCTCTGTCTCTGTCTGTCCGTCTCTCTGTCTCTCTCTCTGTCTCTGTCTCTGTCTCTCTCTGTCTTTCCCTCTCTCTCTCGCTCTCTCTCTCTCTCTCTCTGTGTGTGTGTGTGTGTGTGTGTGTGTGTCCGTCTGTCTGTGTGCGTATGTGCGTCTCTTTGTCTGGTTTCTACTGTCGTGGTTTTGCGTTGCTTTCCTGAATACTTTCCCTTCTTTTCTTCTGTCTGCTCCCTTTGCTCCTTTTGTTTCCTTCTGTTCGGGTGCGCACGTCTGCAAAAGCGTGCAAAAGCGACTGACTTTAACATGAATCGTTTGCTTCTCTGTCTGTCTCTGTGAACGCACGCATGCATGCAGGTATGCCGAGACAACTACTCTTTTCTCCTCGAGAGGGGCTTCGAGGATGCCGTCGGGCTGTGCCCAAATTTCCACGTTGACAAGGAGAGACAGAGTGGAGGAGGGATGCAAAAGGAAAAGAGTGGAGTCAGAGAAGGGAGGTTGCACACAAGAGGGAAAGAGAAAGAAAGGCGAGTGCTGACAGACGCCGAGAAACGAGAAGAGATCTCTCTCGAGAGACGCAGATCCTCCCAAGAGGACGAGGAAGAGAACTTCTTTATGCATCCTCTGGCAGGCATTTTGTTCGGAAGAGAAGGAAAGCAAGGGAAAGCCAAGCAGAAAGAAAGGGAAACCAACCACCCTCTTCTGTCCACCCTCTCATGCCAACACTCCTCATCTCAAAGAAAGCTTCAGGGAGGAATGACCCGCATCCTCGGGAGTGCATCCACAGTCGCTCCCTCTTCTTCCTCTTCCTTCTCCGCTTCCCCCACCCTTTCCTCCCTGAACCTTCCGCAGTCCTCTAGAAGAGAAAGCACTGCTGCGGCTTCCTGTTCCAGTTCAACTTCGGGAAGACCGACTTCGACTGTTCTCCCTGCGTCCTTCCCTCTCCACTCCTCCCACAAGAGACATGCCCACCCCTTTCTGGACTCTCTCTTTTCCCCCAAGTCTTTTCAAAACAAAGAGAACGCAAAGGGCACTCACTCAGCCCTCAGAATGCTCTCACGTGAGCCAAACAATCCGGACAGCTTGACAGGGCATGAAGAAAGATTCCAGAGAGAAACAAGCATGCAGAGAGAGAGAAGGCACCCCCTTCTCAAAGACCATGCCCTCCAAACCGACCTTCACTACCGAGACCAAAAAGAAGAAGAGGAAGAGGACATGTCCCCTCTCAGCCCCAGAGAGGAAGAGGAAGAACACTACCCCCCTTTCTCTTCCAATTCCCCCCCAGTAGTCACCTGGCACCCTTCCAATTTCCTCAACAAATACGGCCCCCATCGTCACGGAGAGGCGGACCAACTAGATCACCTCTTCCTCCCCCCGCCTGTGTGGGGGGGGTCTCTGTCAAAGAACTGGGCCGTCTCCAGTGCGCGTGCGCTGTTCAAGTCCCCCTGTGTGCAGATTGAAAAGAGGGCAAAGAAGGGTGGCCTACAGGGACTGTTCGGAACGGGGGGGGGCTACGGGAATGCCTACAGCCGGGGTGCGACGGTGACTTTGTCCGACCACGCTGCACTCCTAGTCCGTCTCCGGAGGCGCTGAACTTGAAGGGAGGAGGCGGGTCTGCGAGCTGCTGAGAAGAGTGAGGCAAAGAAAAAAGGCTGTAAGAAGAGAGAATACGAGAAAAAGAAAAAGGGTGAAAACGAGAACTGGAAAGAAATACAGCCAGGTGGTGGAAAGAGAAGAAAGCCAAGAGAATCAGGACAACCTCAATTTTCCACACCCCTACTGCAGTATTCGATCATTGGTCATCAAAAAAGGGAAATGGACTGTTGTCTTGTTGCGTGTTGGTTGTGTCCCCTTTGTGGCATCCCGTGCTCGGGTGCCGCCTTTTTTCGTCAAACCTTTCCCTCTGCTCACCTGAGCACTTCGTGTGTGTGTGCGCGTGTGTGTCGACGAACGAACAGAAGAGACGGGGGACCTGTTGCCTCTTTGTCTCCAATTTTCCTCTTTTGAATAAATGAAAGAATGAATGCATGTATCCATTTGATGCGATGTGTGCATGTCTGTGTCAATCAATGAATGGTTCCTCATGATGTCTCATCCCGGGTGGGTGGGACTGAGAGGATATTTGTCTGGAGCAGCATCGATCTTGCTTGCTCCCTTTTTTTGTGCTTGTCTGGAGAAACACAGGTCAAAGAACAAAAAGGGGAAAGAACATCTTCCTCTATCACCTCTCTTTCTCCCCTTCCGCCACCTCCCACCGCCTTATTTTTGATTCATTCTGTCTCTGAAGGAAGACACTGCATCATTCTGTTGCCGGAGACGATGGCAGACGAAAAACAAAGGGGAAAAAGCAGATGAATCTTCTCGTGAAAGAAGAGAGGTGAGCCTGTTGATTCTCTCTTTCTCTCCAAGTGTTAAAAAGAAAACCTCTCAGACAAAAGGACGGGGAAAAGAAAATGACAGAAGGGGAAAGAGAAAGAAGCACAGAGAAGAACGACATATAGAGAAGAAAGCAAATTAGCACAAACATGATGATCACAATTCAATTTTGCAAACACCAATGACTGGGTGATGCATGCATCTGTGGCTTTGCTGGTGCGCTGTGCGTGCGTCCAGCCTGCGGCTTCCCGTGTTTCGGGGCCGCCTTTTTTCGTCATTCTTTCATGCTCGCTCGCATGCTTCAGTAATCCATGTGAGGATGTCAACTTACTTGCCTTTGTTCCTCCTGCTGGTATGTGTGCATTTGTGGGCGTGGGTGGGTGAGTTGGTTGGTGGGAGGACAGACAATCAGGGAGGGAAGGTAGATTGTCCTCCGTTCGCGTGTCGTTGCTCCCTTCAAATTTCCTTTCGTCCAATGGTGTTTTGTTTGCACTCAAATTGGGTTCGTGAAACAACAGCTGTGTCTGCTTCATTTTTGTGCGTGATCGTCTGGTGTGCTCCTTTGCTTCTCTCTCTCTGATCGTCTGATGTGCTCCTTTGCTTCTCTCTCTCTGATCGTCTGATGTGCTCCTTTGCTTCTCTCTCTCCCGCCCCCGTCTCTCTCTCTCTACCCGCTCCTGGATGACCCCATCCTCCAATCATCGCTCTCTTCAATCAAGCTTGGATGAATTAATAAACAATTGGATGAGGGGATGAATCGACAGATGAATGAATGAATGAGTGAATGAATAAATGCGTTCGAATGCTGTCCAGGAAGAATGAACCAAAAAAAGAAAGGATGTGTGAGTGAGGTGCCGTGCCTGTGAGTGACGTCAGACCGTCTGTCAGAGATGGGCTTGCAGCAGCAGCAGCAGCACATCTCCTTTTTTTGTTTTGTTGCCTTCTCCTCTGCTCTTCTCTCATCTCGGTGTCATCGCTTTGGTTGTGATCCCGACTTCGGGCCTATTGATTCATTTTCCTCCCCACCTCTCGAAAGGGAACAGGCAGAACACACACAGGGGGGTTGGCCGAAAGGATGGAAGAGGGCGACTCAGTTGGGCAAGAGAGAGCCGATAAGCCCTGTGAACGGAGGGGAAGGAGAGAGAGGGAGAGAGGAAGAGATACTTTCTCCAATCCATTGTTCACTGGGTGGATTGGTGGGTGGAAAGACGTCTACGATTCTTCCCTCTTTTGTTCCCTCTTGTGCTTTCTTACTGGTAAGGTGATGAGGTGATAATGTTGCGGTGCAATCAGAATGTCTTGAGCGAATGCGGTGCCATTTCGCATCTTCCTGCACCCTTTCATCTCCTGAATTGCCCCGCCATTCATCCATTCTTTCATTCTACCCCCCTTTTCGTCTTCCATCTACAGACTCTGAAAGAAAAGGAGGCAGTGTCACATTCCGCATTAGGACGGGTGCCTGTAAATAGAAGTCTCGAGAAAGCACGGATGCTTGTTTGGACAACAAACAGCCGGGTGGATTTCCTTTCGTCCTCCATTTTCCTCTCGCCTTTTTTTGTGTTCATGGGCTGCCTCGTTGTGGGTTGCTTTTCATTCAACAGAGAAGAAAATGAATGTGGAGGGCGTAGTGTTCAATCTAAATTAAAGCGGGTACGGCAATGCAATGAAATTGCCTGCCTTCTGCGGTCCCCTTTCTTCTTCCTTCCTTTCCTTCGATCTGTCTCCCTGTTCTGCGCACGGGATCAAGAGGAAGAGGGGGGTAAAGGATGGGAAGGGACCGGCCGCCTTTTTTCGTAACTCATTCAACACCGATGATGCAAGGAAGGAAAAAACATGCATGCATGCAAAAGAGCCACGCACCGAGAGCAGAAAGGTGGCAGTTCAAATACTCACGACGCATACTCACGACGCCCACCTCATGTTGTTCCCCCTCCTTTTTCCTCCCCTTTCTCGGGATTCCTCGTTCTTTTTGTTCATTTCTTGGTTCTTTCCGACATTCATTTTTTCTTTTCATGTGCCTCTTTTGTCTTACGTATGTGAAAATCGTTTCGCATTTCTTTCGTTTTACCGCCCTGTCGCCTTCTCTTTACTTTCTGGTAATGTGAGAAAGGATGAGAGCAGACAAAGCAGGGAAGGAGGCAGGAGCGGAGAAACCAGGGAAGGAGCGGAGGACTCTTTCTTTGTCTGTCTTCCTTTCTCCCTTTTTCTGTCGAAACGAACAAGAAAGAGATTGAGGAATTTTTTGATTGCGACGGTGTTGGGGGAAGGAATATGCGAGCAACCAAGGTCGGCTCGTTTTTCCCTCGCGCTCTCGATCATTTGATTCTTTGTTGCCGTACGTTTGTTTCAACGTGACCGACCGTGTGAACAAGCAATCCCTCCCATACACTGCGCAATTTTGGCGTCTCTGCTTGTTTGGTGGTTCTTTTTGTTCTGTCTTCTCGTCGGCTCTTTGGCTGTCTTTTCTGTCTTCTGCATTAAATTCAAGAAGCCTCCATCGCAATTAAATTCAAGAAGCCCGAAAGAAAGTTTCTTTTCGTTTTCGTCCCCTCCTCTGCTCTTTTTGTCTGACGATTCCGGTGTGATCGTGCGGACTTCTGTGTGAAAATGTGAACGACAGTGATGGGAGGGAGGGGGTGAAAGCGGGTCATGACATGTGGAAGAGTTGAAATTGTTTCTTGT
The DNA here is from genome assembly GCA_018398765.1 of Chromera velia. Lineage (NCBI taxonomy): Eukaryota > Chromeraceae > Chromera > Chromera velia. The sequence continues at coordinate 32,491 of JAHBMJ010000676.1, read as the reverse complement.
CATGACAGTGACAGGTTGCATCGTCGCTGGATCCCCCCCCTCTATCGTCTAAGCCACCTCTGTTTTTGGGGGGG
>JAHBMJ010000676.1:16689-32300 GCA_018398765.1 Chromera velia | reverse complement strand
GGGGGCGGTTTGTCTGATAATTTCTGTTCTACTTTTGTTCGTTCCTTCGCATTTTCATTCATTCATGCATTCATTCATTCGTTTATTCCTCGATGTCCTTCTGTTTTTCTTTCTTTTTTTCTTTGATTCGTTCTTTGTTTCGTCCTCTCAGACAGGCAGTGAGTCTGTCTTTTTTTTTTTTTTGCTCACGGCATTGTAGTGATGTTGGTCTTCTGCCTGAATGCCTGCACAGCTGTCGTTTTACGATTTGTGGCCCCCTTTCTTTCATGCTGTGACTCCTCTCGTCTTTGTTTTGCCCATTGCTTGCTGCTTTGATTCAATAATGCGCTGTGTTGCGTGAGGCCCCCCGCAGGCAGTCCGGGGCGACTCACATGGCCTGATGCACAATCTGTTTTTTCTTTTCCGGGAAGTTCTCGTTTGTTTTCTTTTAATTTCGTGAGGAACGATGATAACGTATGCCTAGAAGGCATGCAGTGGTAGGCACTGGTAGCTAGCCCGGGAGATTGATCTTCTTCTCTAGCTTCTTCTTTGGCTTTTAGAATCCCTGGCCTATAGTCATATCTAGTCCTTAATTGAAAGCTTATTCTAGAGCTTATTCTATTGTTAAGTGAACTTAGTAGTACGTCAAACACCTATAGTCATATGCAAACTGATAATTGAGGATTCAAGTTAATCACTGGCACAAAAATAATGAATCATGTTTTTTAGATATCATTGGTGATTTAAAATAATAATTTTAACATCAACGATACAATTCAAGAAACGATTTGCATGTGAATAATTTGGATGCCCTTTAATTACGGCGATTATTGCGCTTCAAACGTAGCTCAGGCTGGCTCAAGGATTACAGGATTACATTGTGTTCGGGGCCGGAGCCCTAGACCTGTGTACCAGTTATCTGACGTCCGCCTTGCACTATATATTCATGCACATTACTCAGATTTACTCCACACCATGCACGCATACATGCAATGACACTAATCCAAAACTTTCTAATCCAAATTGCTACTACTTTACAAGTTATACCATCTGCTAAGCAATCTACCCAGCAATCCACAGTATATTACTATTTCTTTGTAGATGTGTGGTAATATAATTTTTTCTAGAATTTTTTTGATTATATGAATGAATTGAATTAAGAATTGAGGCGGTTAAAGCCGGTGAGCCACCACTTAGGCTCTGGCCAACCACGCGGCATGATATGCAATCATGATGTTGGTTTATTGACCTAGCGTATTGACTCAATCACACTGGTATATGATAATACGAAATCATGCCAACTTGCCTATACATTCTTCTACTGCCCTCAAACCCACTAGAGGCTAGAACGAGGATATAAGGACGATCATCTCTCGGACTTTCTTTTCACTCTCCCCCACTCCCCGATTCACTCCCTTACCAGCTGAAGCAGCCAGCTAGCCATTACGGAATTCCCACTTGTTTTTCAATGGGCGCACCGTGCCGCGCACGCTCCTTTATTCTGCTAATGAGATCTTTTATTCTGTCTCTCCCTCACCGTGTCTGCACAATCCGTGAGTACTAACGTGAGTAGGTGAATGATACCGTGAATCTCCTAATGAATCTCATTCCGGACGCCAGGGACCGGACCTTCCTGCCAGGGCAAGTCGAACAAGTCTTAAACCTGATCTTCACAGGTCTTCTCCAACTTTCCCCTCTGCATATAACCACCCATCATCGCTCTTAGGAGAGGACGGATGTTTGCAGAGAATTTAAGAAGAGAAGGAGACATCAAACGTATATGTAGATCGTTTCCTGTGCTAGTTCTTGTGTCTGACGGACGTGACAGCCATTTCTTTTCTATAAATATATACTAAAATGCATTAAATTCCAGTTTATTTGTTTTTAAAATTATATACCGTGTCCCTCTAATGGGGCCCGGCTTTATGTACCTACAAAAATAACTTTAAAATATTTATCATCGATTGATCACTAGATTAATCATCATCATGCATACTTTAGAAAAGTCTAACCCATTAGGCCTTACACTTTCTGATAATTTTTCCTAGAATTTTCCTTTAAAAATGGCGATTTTCTTTAGAGGTCATCTGACAGACCTCTAACTGACACGAACTGACAGAAGGAATCTTACTGGCCCGTGACCCTTGGGGAAAAAAAAAGATACAGAAACAGAAGAGTCCGTCTCCGTCCTTTCTGTTCCCCCTGAGATACTTGTTTTTTCCCTTTCCTTCTCGTTTCCCCCTCCGCTCGGGCGTGCCAGTGCTGTTCTGGCGCTTTGATCAGTTATGGGGACCCTCTTCCAGGCGAAATGCAGGCAGTCCTTGATCGTCTCAAGGGTGGGATAGAGAGCGTGTTATAACTCAGCCTGTAAGAGAACTACCAGATGAAGCAAAAGCCTGTTTGCTTAGAGGTGGAGCCACCCTCCACTTCCATCTGCTTCCCCACCCCTGTCAGGCTCCCATCGATTCAATTTACCCCAGTGGGGCCTAAGTCGAAAGTTTAACTCTATGTATGACGCTCTAGGTTGGCCAGAGTCTATACGGCTCACCGGCTTTAACCCCATACATCATCATCATCATCATCATAAGAATGAAAAATGTAGGTAAGAAAAAAAAAAGATAGAACAAATAAGTTGAAGAGGCAATGAAGACAAAACTTTCAATTCCATTTGCATTATCAGTAGGGTCACCAGACGATTCTTGCTCACCGCAGCTCCGCCACAGCCACCCACCACTTCGCTGTCGACTGTCATCATCGTGCGCGTTTCACTGGTGTGCATCCCCTGGAGGTTGACCCTCTTCGAGCTGAGAGTCCCCTACCGCCCTCTCACTGCTTTCATCAGTCCCCGGGCCTGAGCGCGACAGAGCCTGCTGACTCTGCTGAGTCTGGGGCTCCACCTGGGGGGGGGGAGGGGGGCGTTCGAGTGACTGAGAGATCTGCCCGGCGGGTCGGGCGGTCGACCCAGTCAGGTGCGGGAGGTGGGGGCCCCTCGGCGGCTGTGTGGGGTGCGGGTGCATGGGGTGTCCGGCACTGCCCGTTCCAGTCGGGTGGGACCTGATCACACCGCCGGCGGAATCGAAAGAAGACAAGCGGGTCAGGGGGGGGTTGGCTCCTTGGTGGGGGAGGCGCTGTCCTGTCGTCAGTGCGGCAGTCACTGAGGGACCGGGGCCGGAAGTCAGAGAGGAGGTGGATGCAGCGACTGCAGCGCCGCCTACGTGGTGTTGGTGTTGTGCGGTCTGAGGCCCCCCCCCTCCCCCTCCTGCTGCTGGAGGAACTCGTGGGCCCAACGAGGAGGAGGAAGAGGGAGAGGAGGAGGGGGGTTGTTGAGACTCTGTCGGGGGTTGTGTCTGTTGTTTCTTTCGTTTCAAAGTCTCTGCAAGGAATTGCATCTCATCATCGGTGAGGCCCTGCATTTGACTGAAGATACTCTCCAGACGCGCGTTGTTGAACGAGCCTGAGGAGGAGACTCCCGAGACTGCCCCCCCATCCCGACTTCCCCCTCCTCTTGCAGCGGTGGAAGAAGAGGGCCCTCCGGCAGAAGGACTCCTGCCCCCGCCCTGCTGGTGCTGTTGGAATGGTGGGTGAGTCCCTGTCACATACCTAGAGGGCGAGACGGAGACGGAGACAGGGGGAGTTCTTCTGAAGTCGGCAGAGGAGGAAGGGAGCTCTGGAGCAGGCCGATGGGGGTAGGAGGCGTGAGGATGGTGTGTGGCGTGTCCGAGTCCCCGGACAGATTGGTGATGCGACTGGGGGGGCGGGACATAAGGTTGAGCCTGGACCCCCCGCAGACTGGGGGGGGGTTCGTGAAAGGTTCTGCTGCCGGGGTTCTCTCCTGTCCGGACAGCAATATCGACCCTCTGGCTTGGGCTAGGGGCCGCAGCAGCTGCAGAAGGGGAGGGCGTTGGAGTTCGTCGCATCGAAATGGCGATTTTTGGCCCCGCTCGCTCCTGCGACTGCTGTTGCTCCTGTCTGTTTGCTTGGGGTGAAGACGAAGCTTCATTGCTGGCCTTCATTCTCTGCAGGTACGCAAGTCTATTGATCTGCTCTTGATTTCTTTGGCTGTGTTCCTGAGAGAGCTGGTGGAGGTGATTGAGCTGCTCTATTGTCTGCCTGTGTGCTTCTCGAGGTGAGGCTTCTCTCTCTCTGTTTGTGCCTTCTCTGCCCCCCGTCGCTGCTTCGTGTTGTTGCCGCACGGCGCTCTGCTGCTGATGATAAGAATAAGCCTGCTGAAGGTGTCGGGGAGAGGAGCGATCGTCTCCTCCTCCGAGAGGAAGCGTGAGGCCTTGGCCGGACGGGTGGGGGGGAAGGGGACGAGAGGAAGAAGAGGAAGAGGGGGACGGTGCTGGGGTTCCTCTGACCCCCGTGGGAGGTCTAAATAAACGAGGCTGGGGAAACCCGAATTGGGAAGGGTGCGGCTGCATGGGCTGGAAAGAAGAGGAAGAAGACGAAGAAACGGCGTGTCGACTTCCTCCTCCTGCCCCTCCCCCTCCCGCCCCTACGAGGTCTTGGTGGCGTTGCACGATTGCTTGAGCCATCTCCTTTGTCAGAGCCCCCCTCGCGGGGATGCCGTGGCCTGGGAGTGCCGGGGGGCGGGCCGCCGGCATGGGCTGCAGTGACGCACGCGCCTGGGCCTGGGCCTGGCGGGCTTGCTCGTGCTGTTGCTGTTGCCTCAGCTGCTCATGCCGAAGAAGCACAGGAGGCAGATGAGTCTGAGTACGGTCGACTCCTGGGCGAATGCTTGAGGATGGGTTGGTGAGCTGCTGATGGGCTTGCTGCCGGCGTGTCAGAATTTCCTCGTGTCTCTCTTCCTTTGTGGTGGAGCCGGCAGTTGGAGAGTAAGTTGTGGGGGGCGCCTGAGAGGTGGGGGCAGAGGGCGGGGGGGCGGGGCGCCCAACCGGGGGGCGTAGGGAGACGCTAGGAGGGGGAGGGGGGAGGGAGGGCCCGGTCCTCGGCTGCTGCTGCTGCACGCCGGGGTGGTACTGCGGGCCGAGCCTGGGGCCTGTGTAGGGGTGCATGGGGTGTGGTGGTCGTCCGGGGGGAAAAGAAGTCCCTGAGGGTCCCAAAGGCATCGGCATAGGGGCAGAGGAACGAGGGGGGGGATGGGACAGATTCCGGGGGGGTCCGGTCCCGGGGCCGGTGTACGGTTGGACGAGTGTGACTGGGAGGGGGTTGGGAGGGCGGCCCCGTGGGTTGGGGCCCCGGACCACTTGGGGGGCTTGCAGGGGTCCGATGTTAGGGAGCATGGAGTGGATTGTGTGTGCTAGGTTTCCTTTGGCTGCACAGGCTAGGGCTGCTGTTTTGAACTTTTCAAGCTGTTGAACGAAGAAGTCGTTGAGGGGCAAGATGACATCCTTCTCTTTTTGCCATGCCTCTGTCATTTTTTTGAAGAATGACATTGGTGGAAGGACTTTTGGAAGGTCGGCAGGGCTGGCGGCTCTCGGAATTTGCTGAAAACGGTAACTGTTGAAGAGTTGGAGGGTGAGTCGAAATTTCCTCAAAGTTTCACCGAGCCTCTCCTGAAAGTTCTCTTCAGTCAGGTCTTCCTCTTGGAGGAAATCGTCCAACAGGCCGCTGCATATGAGAACCTTCACCTGATTAAAGAGCGTGTAGAGCTCCTTTCCGATCTTGACTTCCAGATAGGCAGGGCGACGAAACATCACCCTGGCCGCAGCAGCGGCGCACACTTGGGAGACGTCGGGAGGCTCCATCCACGTTGCTCTGGCGGCTATTTTCTGTTCGTTCAATCGTGCAATCGAAACCAGAGAGAGAGAGAGAGAGAGAGAGAGAGTCTATTCAGAAACATCCATTGATCCAGATGCGCTCACACGCACACCAATATGTACCAACTTAGAGGTTATGGTGGGAGTCTCATCCATGAAGCTCTCTTTCCGACTCTTCTCTTTTCAACCCTGAAGGGAAGTGGAAAGCGGATAATTATTCTCTTGATTCCTTCCATATGATTCCCAGAAGACGCAAGCAAGCAAGACCACTGAAAATACGAATACCCCCTATTCCTTCCTTCCTTCTTCTCCCTCCCTCCATGCCCACCCACCCAATGCGCCCACTCACCTCCATGTACACTTTATGTATGGCGATCAACTCTCCCACTTCGAGTTCCGATCTCTTCCATCGAGGGTCCACGAAATCCAAAAATGCGTCTCTACAGTCGTCTGCGTACCTCACCAACCCAGAAAAGTGCCTCCTCTTCCCCGTATACGCACGGACGTTCCAGCAAGAGAGAACCTGGAAGAAAAAGACGAAGAAAAGAAGGAAAAGCCGGAAGGACACACAAGGAAAGAGATAACAAAATAATCCACGTGAGCAAGGAGAGCAATCAACACTATCCACACACACCCAATCCCCACACCGGGAGACGATCACGACGGTCACTTGTTGACCACCAGATAGGGCAGGCAGGAAAGGTATGGTATGAGGAGGATAAGAATCAGTCAGTGACTCAGGTCCTCATGCGTCCCCCCCCCCCCCCCNCGACCACGAATTCCCTCCCTTCCCTAACGACCGATCGATCGATCTGCACCCACCACGACAACTGCATGGGCTTTTGTTCGAGCAGACGCATAACGGCCCTCTAAGGTACATACAGACGAAAGAAAGGGAGAGACCAGAAGAAGACGCGTCCACCACCCAGCCCCCCCTAAGAAATCACCCACCCACCTCAGCTATTGCTTCCCAGTCTGTGTGACGGTCAAAATCCACATTGTACCTCAAGTACTGAGATTCCTTCCCCGTCTTGTCTGGGACATAGTCCTCATTGACATTTCCCCCCTTGCCCTGATGGAACACCAACAGACGAAGGAGAGCAAGTTCCTCTAGATTCTTCCATGGCTGGAACCTGGCGGGTTTCTTCAAAATGTTCTTCCGACGGGCACGCCAGGCCTTCCACGAACTCTCTGTGTCCGGGTTGCTGCAGTGGGTGAGAGCAGGTAACGAGAAATGAGACAGTTTCGCACGCAGTCTTCTTGCCTTTTTTTTTTCAACCTATTTTGGGGACTCTGTATCAGTAAGATGTTTTTTCTCACTCACTCCTCATTTCCTTCCTTGTTTTGCGAAAAAAATGCTCTCTGGTCTGATGTCTTTTCTTTCCAGAGTCTCAGCCTGTTCCCTCCTTTTCTCCACTGAAAAGATATCTATTGAGTGAGTGAGGATCGAGACGGACAGAACGCAACCAGAAGCAGAAGAATGAAGGATCCCTGAGTGAGAGCGAAAGTGGAGACCCTCTCCATCTAGAATCCTTCCTCTCCTCTCGCCCCCCTTCTCCTCTCAGTCTCAAACACTGTTTGTTACATTGATTGTCGAGTCCACCCGCCACTCTTCTCAGCACAGACAAGGAACAAAACAAGGACCGTGAAAAATCATCGAAAGAGAACGCCAGATAGAAACAATAAGCAAGCAGGCTCAACGACTGACTGACAGATGGATTCCCGCTGCCTCAAGGTACACTCTGGCCTTGTCGGACGAATCGTACGGAGACGGAATTTCAAGAGCGGCATGCCCCTTCGCACCCCCGCCTCCGCGTGGCGGCTTTGGAGGCTTGGGGGCAGGGCCAAAGGCAGACGCAGACGCAGAGGCTGCAGCCGCACCTGCTGGCGTCACTGAGGAGGGAGGGGGGTCAGAGGGAAGTGGGGAAGTTGCCGGGGCCCTTGCGGTCATGCCGGGGCCCTCTTTTGGGTACTCCTCCTTCACCAACTGTACAGACGAGGAGGAGGAAGAAGGGGGACCTGACTGGAGGGGATGGGGGACTGCGGCAGAAGGGGAAGGGGGGTCCTTTGTGCCTGGGGGGGTGGAATCACGGGGAGCGGGTCGGTCTGTCTGGTCGGGGACTTCCTCTTCCTTGATTGGGGGGAGAGTTTTTGAACTTTCAGGAATTTCCTCTTGATCTCTCTCGACATGATTTCTTTCTCTTTCTCTGTCCTCTCTGTCTTCTGCATTCATGGGGGACACACAGACGGACTCTGTCTTCTCAGAATCAGCCACGGATTCAGTTGCACCCTCTGAAGGTGCTGCTTCTTCTCCTTCACCCTCCTCATGTGCGGGGTCCAGACTTGCATCCCCACCTTCCTGGCGGTCTGCCTGCTCAGGACCGACAGAGAGAGGGGCGGCCATGGAAGGAGCCTCAGCAGGGGCAGATGCGTCGCCTGACTTCTGCACATCATCAGGATCTCTCGAGGCAGAAAGGGAAGAAGAGGAGGGCGCCAGAGGACTCTCAGTCCCTTCAACTTGTGGGGGCATCCGAGAGATTGCTCCTCCTATTATGGGAGCGGGAACAGAAGAAGAAGAAGAAGCATTGGCAGCTCCCCCCTCTTCCACTTGCAAGATCATTCCACTGTCCAGTTCTAGATCTTGCCAGAGCACTTCTTCGTCCTGCTCCTCTTCGGACTTCTTTTTCTGCTCATCCACACCCGCACCCACATCGACATCATCCATGTCGACGTCAACCTGCTCGTGCCTCAACTGATGTCCATCTTGTCCTTCATTTGCCGCGTCTGTGGCATCTCTGTGGTCTGTCACTTCTACCCCCATCCCCTCCCTCTCCTCCCTCCATTCACGGAAAACCCCACGATCTCCATTCTCGGTTGGTACAGGAGACTGGTCAAGGTCAATTTCCATCTCGTCACGCGGACTCTCTGCACTGAGGTCCTCACTCCTTCTTTCAGATCTCTCTACAGGCTTCTCTTCTTCACTACCTCCACCCTCCCCATTCCCATCGAGAATCCCCTGGACTTCTTTTCCCGGGTCCTCTCTTGCTACTGCTGCTGCTGTTGTTTTAACGTCACCTGCTGAACCCTCAGAAACGCACAATCTCTCTGCTCCCCTCTCCGCCTCTGGATCCTTCTCTCCCTTCCCCCTTTCTTCTTTCTGCCGTCTTTCTTCTGAGAGGCGAGATATGTCTGAGCCCATCTCAATCACTCCCCCCCTCTCTGAAGGCCCCTCTACCACCCCCTTTTCTGCCGACTCCCCTTCAACCTGCTGGGCAGGGCTTTTTTCCTCCTCCATCTCCACGCGGGTCGTCCCGTCAGTCTCTGCCCTTGGGACCTCCGCCCCTGACAGCGTTGCCCCTACCCCTGTCGTCCCCTCACCCACAGTCGCTACACCCCCTTTTTCTCCTTTCCCCTCTTTGATCGGAAGCCCTATCGGAGGGGGAGTGGGGGCTGCTGCCGTCTCTCTCTCTCGCCTGTCTGGGGCAGGAGAAGAAGAGAGGGATGATGGAGACGGGGCTGTGGGACCATCAGGCTGGACCTGCTCTTGAGGCGGGGGGCGTCTATGCGATTCCGGTGGCACTGCACCTCTGTCGGGGGAGGGAAGCGCGTCGACAGAAAGAATGGGCATCCCTTGAGAGACAGATCTTTGGCGAGGCTGCTGAGGGAGTGGATGCGCAGATGAAGAAGAAGGAAATGGTGTCCCTCGATTCTCATGCTGCCCCCCCAAGGCAGACACCGAAGAGGCAGGGGCAGCAGCGGATGACGCAGAGGCAGCAGAAGACGCAGAGGCAGAAGAAGAGGAAGAAGGAGGGGCGGGTTTTGTCCCTTCTGGTGGAGACGGACTCGAGGCTTCTCCTTCTTTCTTCTTCGCCCTGTAGAACCCGAAGAACTTTGCCCACAGCTGCACCCACCCACTCATTGAATTTCATTCATTCATTCGTTGAATTTCACTCACTCACTCATCGTCAGGTGGATCCGAAAAATCAACACGGCGAGGTAGACAGGAAGGATAGAAGGCGAGAAGGGAGAACAACAGATACGGATCCAATCAGGTAGAAGGGCTGTCTGTCGCTCAGCAAAAAAGGGGGAGGGAGGAAGTGGGTCCATCCAGAAAAGACAGGAAAAGGAAAGAAAGAAACGGGAAGGAAATGATGCACGCTTACGACAAAAACCCACATGAAGACGCTGGCAGAAGGACGAGTGAGCTTTGAATCAATCCATCGAGACTCTCCCTAGCTCTTCATCTGCTTCCCTCCCTCCTTCCTTCCCGTCGAGTCGACCCTGGCAAGAACAGATCAACCGGCTGCCTGACAGATGCACACCTAGACCGGCTGGCTGATGACTGACCAAGAACATTAATTGTCCCCTCTGGACCCTCTCAACGATCTGAGGAGGTCTTGGGGTGCTCAGCAGTTGAAGCTGCACTCACTCACTCATTTGCGCAGGCAGGTGAAGAGAAAATGAGTTGGACAAGAGGAAGCAAGAGGGAGAAATCCGGTGGCAGGAATTTCATCAGTCACCGAACAAGAAAGAGGGACGGAGAAAGAAGCTTCAGCAAGTCGAGATCTGAGAGGTCATGACAAAAGAGGCAGCCAGGCGAGCTCAGACGCTTCACACAGACACACACACACACACACACACACACACAGAGAGAGAGAGAGATTATCGGGGGAAGACACAACAGAATGCCGACGAATCGAAAGAACAGTTGAGGGCCCTTCACGTCTGCCTGTCCTGTCTGCATTATGACCACCCGCCCTCCCTCCCTCCCTCCCTCCCCTCCCGTCTGTCTACCTGTAGATGGAAGGGAAACCAGTAGAAGAAGTAGTCCCCCGAGCCGTATCTGTAGATTTGGCACTCCTTCGCACCATACTCACGGATGACTCTGCAGATGAACGAAGGAACGAAGACGCAGCAGTCATGTAAGAGGAAGGAAGGAAGGAGAAAAAAAAAAAGAAACAACAAGGGCGTCGCGTCTCTCCGGGAACCCGTAGCACAACGCACAAACGGAAATCCGGTCGAACCCGTAGCGCAACGCACAAACGGAAATCCGGTCGAACCTGTAGCACAACGCCACGACCCGAGAGAGTAAATGCCCCTTTCCGAAGGCGCACTTCCCTTCCTTGCAACACTTCCTCCAGAAGAGATGAACGAATCAGAATGAATTCTCTCCTGAGTTTTCCACGACCCCCACTGATCTCTCCCTGATCACTCGCCCTTTTGTCTCATTGTCTCACTGACTGACTGACGAAGAAGGGTTGTTCGAGAATGCTCTAAGGGTGCCGGTCCTGTGGGGTTCGTGGAACAAAGGATCCTGTTTGAGTATCCTGCAGTGGGAAGGGGGAAAGGGCAAGGAGCAGGGCAGAAAGAAAGAAAGAAAGAAAGAAAGAAAGAAAGAAAAAGGACTTCAGAACAGGAGAGTGGGAAGGAGAGACGCGTTTTCGTTTCCCCTTTTCTTCCTTCCTTCCAACCTTCCTTCCTTCCCAGTGGAGGACCCATGCAACTTGCGCCCAGATGTCTGTCTGGCAGACCCACAGTCAATCAATCTCCTCAGAGACTCGATTGATTTACGCATTCTTCCTCCCTTCCTTTAAGTCTCTCTCTCTTCGCGCTTCGCCCTTTCCATTTCTCTTCTTTGATTTGAAGAGCGAAAGAAAAGAAAAGAAAAGAAAAGAAAAGATGACACAAGACGAATATTCTTCCTTCCTTCCTTCGCCTAAGCTAAGCAATCAGTGCACTCACCACGACGAAAACACCCTTGCCTGGCTTGGCTTCCCTGAAAAAAGCGTCTCTCACAGCCAGCCCGCCTCTCTTGCTCTCACTCTGACGCCCTGTCTACTCGCATTCAGTCAGAATGTCGGAACAATTTTCTATGCGCGTTTTGTTTTGCTTTTTAAAACCGAGAAGAGCGCAAGTAAGTACATGCGGGGCCTGCCAGCCAACCTCTCAAATGCTGCGATGCAGCTTTCAATGTACACGTCCGAGACCCTCTGCCTCTTGTGGAGATGGATGAACCCCTCCTTCAGAGGTTTTGCAGGTCTCCCGGGACGTCCGCGGCGCCTTCCTGCACACACACGCACAAAGAGAGAGAGAGAGAGAGAGAGAGAGTGCAGAAGACAAGGATTTCTCACAAGAGGAAACGGGAAAGGCCAAGGAGAAAAAAGTAGACAGACGCACAGAAGCAAACGCGACGGGTCGGACAAAAGGAAGAAAGAAGTGAATAATGAATGAACAAACGTCACGTGACAGAGACAGAAGCCCCACTCTCACTCACTTACTGACCAAGGCCGTCTGCATCGCTGACGTCCTCATCTTCCTCTTCGTCGAACGAAGCCTCCTCTTCCTCTTCTTCCTCGATGTCCTCGTCGTCTTCAAACCCCATCTCCAGCTTTTTCTTCTTCTTCTTCGCAGCAAGGTCTTCCTCTTCGTCGTCCTCCTCCTCTTCCTCGAGGAGCATCGAATCCACAGACTTTTGCCTGAAAGAAAGGACACGCAAATCAGATTTTGGTTCGAAAAGAGAAACCAGAAAACAGACACGAAAAAAAGAGGCTCTTAGCAGCCACAAGGCAGGGAGACAGGCACACAGACAGAACTGCAGAGAGCAAAAACATACAGGGGTGGAAAGAAGGATGTGAAAGAAAGAAAAAAAGACAGTGGAAGCTGCGATGAATGGACGCATAGTGACTGACATGAAATTGGTCTTGTTTGTCACTGCGCTATCCGTCTCTTTAGCTGTATCTCTGACATTTCTTGTCTGTCTGCTTGATAATTTGTTTTCCTTCTTTCTTTTCGTCCCTCCTTCCTTCCCTCTGTGTGACCAACCAACCCACTGACCTCCCAGTGTAATCGATCCTCTTTCTGGACCTTCTGCTTCTTCCCTCTAGACCCCCGAGTCCCCCCTTCAAGATAGTCTGCTCGGTCAGCTGCTGCCAGAGCACGTCTTCCTTCACTGCCGAAAGAAAGAGACCGACAGACCGACCATGCAGGGGCCCCACCAGACAGATCAAGCGTGTCTTTCTTGCAGTTTTGTTCCATGAAGAAAAGGCGAACAAAAGAGCGTCAACACCCGAATCAACCACATAAGATTGAAAAGAGGCACAGCCGGCGACGCAGAGAAGAAATGGAACAATACTGTGGGTGCATTGCTCTTCATTTTGGTTTGACATCTCGCAAGGATGCCGAACTTGAATCTCCACATCGTTCCTTCTCCTTTTCTGTGGGAACGCACCACCCCTGACAGCCACGGACGGACTGCATTCCACGTGACCGACTGACTGACAATTTTCGAATCTGTCGAAGCCTGCGGGGACGAATGTGGCGGCAGAGAATGTGGTTGCCGCTCCCCCCTCTTCCTCGAGCTTGATCGTTTTGGCGTTTCTCTCAATGATCTGCTCGAAGTCTCCCTCCCTCATCTCGGCGTCCTCCTTCTTCGCGTCCTCCTCTGTCTCCTGCATTCATTCATTCATTCATTCATGTTAGAACAAAGGATGTTCATCTGTTGACCTCGTTTTCTTTTCGATCGACTTGGTTGCCGTCCCTCTTCTGTGTTTTCTTTCTGTCTGGCTGCTGGCTGTCTCTTCCCTTCGCGGCAGACAGACAGATGCAAGGACTTGGCTGGTCAAAAAGAGACCGGGGGGGGGGAGGGGTCTTGGAGGACAAAAGGATGGATGGATGTGGACAGACAGACGCGGAAAGATGGATGTATTTTGTGTCGATGTTCAGTCTGCCCCCCCACCAACCTGTAGAGACGCGAATATCCCCTTGATCAGCAACTCCCTCTGCTCCTTTGCCGTGATCTTCCGAGCACCCGACAAGAGGACCTGCAGGCAGGCAGGCAGGCAGAGCCAGGAATTCAGGCAGATGAGAGATGAAAGAAAGCATAATGGGTAGAGACGGAAGGAAGGAAGGAAAGCAGTGCAGGGAAGCAAGGAACACCCCAAGCCACTTTTTCGAAACGCCCCACTGCGCTCAGCCAAACCATCCGGACGCTCAGCCAACCTCTGCCAGGCCCAGTTTCTTTCCTGCAATGGAGATCAGCGCTGCCTCGTAGGAGTTCTTCATCACCAGCTGATAGACGTCAACCTTCCTCTGCTGCCCGATGCGGTGGCATCGAGCTTGGGCCTGCAGGCAGAGAGCGGGAGGGGGGGGACACACGAGATGAGACAAGACGAGACGAAAAGGTATTTGATGGGTTGTTTGGGCAAGCAAGGAGGTGGGAAGAAGAGCATGGACGGCAAGAGAGAGAGCCACGAAAACACAACATAAGACCTCACGGGACATACCTAAGTGATACAGCTGAAAACTCCGGGTCAATTATCAAAAACGTTCACACGAACACAACATGAAAGAAGGAGACTCTAAGTCCTACCCATTTCTGCCCTCCCCTTCACTGCCGACAAACAAACAGACAGACGGACCTGCAAATCGTTCTGAGGGTTGTAGTCGTTGTCGAAGTGCACAACGCAGCTCGCAGCAGTCAGATTGATCCCCACCCCCCCCGCTTTGGTGGTGCAGAGGAAGACCATGGGGGTGGCCCTCCAGAGAGAACCGTCGGGGTCTTCTTCCTCCGTCGGGTTCCGGTTGAACCTGCATGGTGATTTATTCATCGTTTGTTCATCCTTGTTGTTGTTGTTGTTGTAGGGAGAGGAGAGACAATTGAAAACGCAGAGAGAGAGAGAGAGAGAGAGAAAGAAAGAAAGGGTGCAGTCGATGACGGATGAAGGTTCAATAATCATCATCTCAGAGAGACCGTTGATAAGACGAACATGGAGTGGGCAAAGAAAAATTGTGTGCAATACCGCAGAGAGGAGAGCCCAGCCAGGCGGTCCCCTAGGTGTGGGGGGGGGTTTGTGGTTCGCCTTTCATTCTCCTTCCTTCTCACACGGGCATTTGTGGAGGCATGTGCCGTTGGGAGTAAGGAACAGCAAGGGCGCAAGAGGAAAAACAGAGAGAGACGAGAGACCTGAAGTCAGAGACACAGACCCACAAGTGAGAGCGAAAAAAAGCCATGATCGGATCAGACCTGTCGATTGCGAGTGGCCGCATGTTGACAGCGGTGTCCCCTGTGATCTTCTCACAGTGTATGATGGTGTCTTGACCCTCCCCTGCGCCTGCTGCCGTTTTGGGATGGGAGACCAGGACCTGGATGTCATCAAGAATCTCCTTGAAGTTCGAGAAGATCAGAAGCTTCCGTCGCGCCTTCCTGAGTTTCTGCAGGAAGGAGAAGGAGGGATCGGAGCGTCATGGCATGAGATGGCACATCCTCAATTTGATTCCGTGACTCTCTCTCTCTCTCTACTGGGAGGGAGTCGACAAGACTGATCAGCAGCTTCCCTCGTCCGTCCGTAGCAGGCGAGGCGACAGGAGAGAGGACAGACACGAGTGAAGACAAGAGAGACAATGTCAGCGTAGAGAGAGAGAGAGAGAAAGAGAGAGATGGAGAGAGAGAGAAAGGGAGAGAGAGAGAGAGAGAGCTAAACGTCAAAACATGGAACTCATCAAAAAAAGAGACGCGGCGAAGATATCAAAGACAAAGAAAGAGATGCCCCTCTCTCCCACCTGCACGAGTTTGACAACGAAATCGCACTTTGAAGATCCCGCCAGAAGGAGACGGTAGAGGTGGTCAGTCGAGTCCTCATTGCCTGCTTACATGAACATGTGGGCATAAAGAGAGAGCGAAACAGATAAGCGGTTGATAGATAGAGAGCTGGATAGATAAATACACGAAGAGAGAGAGAGAGAGAGAGAGAGGGAGAGGGAGGGAGGGAAAAGAAAAAGGCGAATGAAAGAGGCGGTCGAATTCTCTCCCCAATTTTCACTCACTCACTCTCTCTCTCTCTCTCTCTCTCTCTCTCTCTCTCAAAAAGGAAGCCCCTCTCCTCTCCTCTTCTTCATTCATTCCCCCCCCCCCCC
>JAHBMJ010000675.1:2500-33919 GCA_018398765.1 Chromera velia | reverse complement strand
CTTCCCGTCAAATCTCTCTAAGGCCTGACCTCCGAACCAGCGACCCGACAGAGACGCTGCCGCAGCCGTCGCATGAGGAGCCGCCTGCAGACACGGCATAGATACAGAGCTACTTTTATCCAGGCAGAAAGCCCGCTCCACGGATAGACGCAGTCTCACTGACAGGCTACATGACGGCCGGACGGTCAGCCAGACGACTGGGTTGCAACCTGCCTGGCTCTCTCTACCTACTGACCGCAAATTTGAGGTACACGCTGCCGTCTGGGGTCATCTTGTTGACCCAGACCTTCAGTACAGGTCCCTGCTTCTCGGCCTCTCCCTTGATGTCCTCCATCAAGTCCTGCATGTAATGAGGCACACGGACAGGCAGGCAGGCAGGCATCGTGATGAGACAGTTCGTGCAACAGGGAACGGTCACAAACCGGGATGAAGCGCCGCGGCTGTCTCTCCAAATTTATGCTCTGTGCTTTGAAAATCGCAGAGATGACGAAAGCAAAAGGGTGCACCTCTCAGATCTTCGCCGATTGCCGCCAAGAAACCACTTTTTCTCCTCACGCCAACTGGCTGTAGTGACTCACGACAGGCTGACAGACTGACAGATTGAAGAAAAGACAGACAGGCGGGTGTGCGAAAATGGAACATTTGAAATCACAGAAGAAATGTAAGGCAAAGGAGCCGAAGGGGAAAATCCAGGTAAAAAACCACAAGTTTACAGAGAGGGCATCGAGACTGTGCTGATCAGCCACACACACACACACACACACACACACACCTCCAGCCAAACAAACACCAACAGAGGCCCACCCCACCCCTCACCCACCTCCCAGAATGTCGGTTCTTCTGCCAGTGCTTTCGCCATCTCCTGAGGGGACGGGTCGTACACGTTCGCTAGGGAGATCTGCAAAGAAAAACAAACCCCCGAACATCATAGCCATCATAAGCATCGAGCAAAGGAGAGGAGGGAGTCCCTGATGAAAAAGAAAGAGAGGTAGAACCTGCCTGAACATCGCAGAAGAAAAAGAATCAAGAGCCCTGCATTCCAAAAAGCTTCATGATGAATGAAGACAGACTCCAATTGCTCACTCCCTCCCCATCCCTACTTTCTCTTCTCCCTGTTTGTTTACTCACGTTCGCACTTGGAATCTGAGTCCGATAGTCCCCTGCACCCCCCGAGGAGGCGCCTGCACCTGCACCTGCCCCCAATCCAGCACCCACCCCCAGACCCCCCATACCCAGAGCAGCCCCTGCGCCAAGGAGTGCACTGGCGTCAGGGGAGGCGGCAGGAGCAGACGGGAAGCCCGTGGGAAGGACGCTAGCGCCTGCCAATGGAAGGGTCGGGAGAGCTCCCAGACCCGCTCCGAGTCCCCCGAGACCTGCATGCAAGTCAGTGCAGAGGCAGGAAGGAAAGAAAAGAAAGAAAGGGAAAAGAAGGGACGTTCGCTTGCGTGCGTATTCTGAGAGCGACCCGATCGCTCAAACGGAGAAGAGACGTAGGCGATAAGAAAAGTAGACCAGAGGAATGAAAAATAGTGCGTGAGTGATGACGTCACGTGTGAGATACTGAATGATCAGGAGTTCTTTTACAGGTATCAGAAAGAAAGGAAGAATTAAAATCGAGATGAAAGCAGGAGGCAGAAGAGAAAGCTTTGACCAGAAAAGCTACCCCCCCCACAGCTCGACTGTCTCTTCCACACCGACTCATGAACTGTTCTCTTCAGAGACACACAGACAGAGCACTCCGTTGCCTGGCCGACCTGCAAGGCTAGCCAGACCGCCTCCTGTGAGAGCTGCCGCTGCCTGTGCTGCTTGTTGGGCTGCCGCCGCGATGGCCGCAGCATCAGTGCTTCCGGGGATTTGTGACAGACCGGGCACAGCCATGGGCGGAGGGGGCGGGGGTGGGGGGCCACTGCTCATTGAATTCAGCTGCTCCATCAGAACCTTGTTGGCCTGCAGCGAGAGGGAGGGGGAGAGAAGAGACAGAGGGGAAGCGAAAGGTGAGTTCTACAACGCATTCTTACGGTTTGTAATCCTCATGGAGTACTGACAGAGAGAAAGAAAAGAAAAAAAAAGAGAGACAGGTAGAGACAAACAGACCTCCACAGGGTCCATGCCCATCTGGATTGCCTCCGCCACCTTCTGCTGCATCTCTGTCAGGGGTGGTTGCTGTTGTCCTCTGGGATCTGTTGCCAGTCCGACCTGCAACCACACACGCACACACACTCACACACACACACACACACAGTCTCTCGCAAGTCCTCATAGTACTGAAGAGCGAGATAGCAGACACGGGCGATTGACGATTAGACGTTTGGATGCGCAGTCCTGACCGTCATCATACCCCCTTAAAATCCTTAAAAAACGCCCTGCCGATTCAAATCACGTGCGCAGCCTCCACCAAATCCCTCAACGCAAAAACAGACAGACCTTCAGGGGCTGGTTGAGGAGCAGGTAGCCGTTCAGGGCCATCAGCGCATCCTTTGCCTCATTCGCTTTGGCCATCTGTACAAATGCGTATCTGCACGCATGCACGCATACACTCACAAATTCATACGCTGTCTCAGATCCTCGCTCACGGTCACACAGAAAGATGGAGATTACCTACGCCAAGGAAGTAGGCTGCCCAGATGCTTTCACGTACTCTTTTTCCGAAGAGAAGCAAGGAAACGGACAGGTAGGGGATCCAAGACCAAATGTGATGGAAAAAGGACAGACATTTATCAGATGGGATTATTGACTCACCCTTTGCACTTCCCGCTGCCGTCTCTGCAGACCTCCACCTGCTCCACTGTGCCGAAAGGTTTGAAGACCTGCTCGAGGTCCTTGTCGGAGATGTTGGCAAGGAGGTCCACCAAGTTCCCCACGTACAGACGACAGGGTCCGTCCATGCGTCTGGCTGCGAGCTCCTGTTCCTTTGCTTGTTTGGCCGCTCTGTTTTTCTCTGCCTGCACGCAAAGCCAGCCAGTGCATGGGGATCGGAAAGGGGGGAGGAGCGCGGGGCTGAACAAAGAGAACGCAGCGGGAGGCTGCCGAGTCCCGGGCATGTTTTCCTCCCGTATCCCATTCGAGTGTTCCCGTCTGGACTTCATTGACTCTTTCCATAGAATGCCACTCTCTCTTTCAACCACTCAGTGGTGTCGCCACTCACTCACCTGGGATGCCTGCACCTTCACGGGCTGTCCTTGGAACATCTGTCCTGAAAGAGCGAGAGCCTTCAGAAGCCCCTCCTGTGTGTAGAACTCGACATACGCAACGCTGCACACAGAGACAGAACACAGCAAAGAAGATGGCACAAAGGTACACAAGTCAAGGAAGAATCGCAGGCGTCAAGGAAGAGTCGACCCCGTCCGGAGGAACTGAATCAAAGCAAATAAATATTCATACCTTTCCAGGAGCAGCCGCTGGTAACGTGCCGCACTTCCAAAACACACGGAGGCGTCGGGGAATGCGCTATTGTTCCCACGTCCCATACAAACGGATCGAGAAGAACGACTTCCTATCCGCTCATCTACATGCATTGCCTGCCTGCCTGCCTGCTTGCTTCCTTGGCTGCCTGACTTAGTGACTGCCTGACCCTTTGGACTTTCCGGATCTCGCGTCTCTGATCAGTTGGATGTCCCTCACTTTTCCGGCTCCCTGCAGGCAGCAATCAAGCAAGCAAACAGGGGGTGCAGACAAAAGAGGCAGAAAGAGTTTTTGGTGCACACTTTTTTCTGCTTCAGACGCACGAAGAAAGAAAAAGGAGAAAGAAATCCCACGCGTTACCGGAACTTCGGAAAACAACAAGACAGGCGGTCACGTGAACCTTTGAACCAGACCTAAACAATTGAGGCAGTGAAAAGGGAAAGAAATTATCATACAAAGCCAAGCCACCTTTGAGAAGAACTTGTAGATGTCTTTCTCTTCCGATTTCAGGGCGATGTTGAGCACCAGGACTGTCAGGTCGTCTCTGCGAGCGTCCGCTTCCTCCTTCTCTGCACAGATTGTTGGCACAATAAAGCGGATACAAATCAGACTGTGCTGCAAGGAAACGACTGTGACCAAGGAGTAGAGGGAAGAACAAGAAAGGGCCGTGAAGTATTGAATTGAAGGATCGCTAGTTGGAAGAGAAACGCAAAAAAAGGGAATTTTCCGGGGCACCACCATCTGAACAGAAAACACACAGGGACAGCCTAAGACGTGAAGCCAACGCAGAGAGAGTCCGACAAACTGACTTTTTCGTTCCTCTTCGTCCTTCTGCCTTCTCTCCTCCTCCCGTTTCCTCTTCTCCTCCCGTTCTCTTGCCTTCCTCTCTTCTCTGTCTCTCTCCGCCTCGCGCCCCCGACTCCGATCCCTATCCCGGTCTCGTACTCTCGATCCTCCCCTGTCCCTGTCTCTGTCACGGTCTCGCTGCCGCTCTCCATCACCCTCGCGGGGTCCCTTCCGATCGACGTCTTCGGATCTGCAGAGAATTAAGACAAGAAGGTCAAGAGGGGAACACGTGCAGCCATGCAGTCCATGAAGGAAATGCAGACAAGGTCCTGGACTGTGAAAAGTACTGGCGAGAAAAGGGATTGGACGGAAATCCAGAACGCAAATACATGTCCAGCAAAGCAAAGTGCATGCACAAACCCCTCTGCCGCGAAAACGATCCACCCTTATCAGAGTTTAGAGTTCGAGGGTCGAGAAGGCGAAATCTTGGAGATTCACGAAAGTCGGTCCACACGCTATGCAGCTACCCAGCCCTTCAGAAATTGAAGCTTGGTTCCTTCACTGACCTGTCACGTGTTCGGGAAGCAGCTCTGTCCTCTTCCAGGGCCGGGCCCTTTCCCTCCTGCGCAGTAAACAAACAGAAAGAAAAAATAAGAGAGACGGAAAACCCGATGATGCAGAACGGAGATTCGTGTCGCACAACTTCAGTCAATCCCTGAACAGATTCAGATCTTGTGCCAGGACAGTTGAAAGGCTCACACGCCCAAATGAAACAAAATCCGAAGAGAGTTCGACCCACCATCAGCTGCTCGACAGCATCAAAATCCAACTCGTCAGCGCTCATTTTCACCCACGGTCTCCTGCCTTTCAAAGTCCTTGATTATGGCCCAGAAAAAGTGAAAACCCTTGAATCGGGTGGGCCAATCAAAACGCAGGCGAAGTTCTTCGATCCGAGATGAGAGTGCAGTTAATGAGAGTTCAGTCCAGTTTAGTCAACCACAAACACTCCTTCTTTCTGAATCAAATGCAGAAGAAAGCAACCGAGCGCGAGAGGCTCTCAGTCAATGAAAGATTGCATACACTGTTGCTGACAGAAGCCTTCTGAATGGTTTCGACAAGGAAGCATCCATCGGGTCACCGTTCAAATCCGTTCAAGAATCGCGTCAGCGGCGTCACTCCTTATTAATAATTGAGTAGTGATCGACTCCCTATATAGCTGGAGTCTACTTGTTCGACGCGCGTGCGTCAATTAATGATCGCGTGCGTCAACCAGCGGTGAAAATTTCGCTTTCGGGGCCCGGCTATAGCTCGGCCGAGCCTCAAATCTTCAAATTCATGCATTCATTCATTTTTTTTATATATATATATTCTTCAGCCTTCAGCTAGGGCATTTCAGGGCCTGAGGCTAAGGACTGCCACACAGTGGCACACACGCAGTCGATCGTCGATCCTGAAAGCAGCTAGTGGACAACTTGGCGTCAGCTAATCTTACAATTTGCACAGGGAGTTTGAAAATTCTCCGAAGAATCGATTTTGGAGGTCGTAGACGGGAGTCTGAGGTGTCGTGACAGGGACACTCGGGCGAGCGCAGCCTTTTCGCATCGAGGACAAATAGTGGTAGAAGACAAAGATGTCTGACTCTGCGGCAGAGATCCGACGTTTGGGTCTTGACCCTTCCTTTGCTGCTGAGGGGTTCAGACAGCTGGCTGAAAACGCCATTTGCTCCATCTGTCATGACTACCTCGAAGACATTGCGGAGACGGATTGTGAGGCTCGGCATGTCTTTTGCCGGCCCTGCCTGAAGAGTGTGTATGACCTTCGCCAGCCCTGTCCCGAATGCAGAGGACGCATGTCGAAGATGGAGAAAGCTCATATTCGGCTTTGCATCTCGATTGAAGCAGTACAGTGGAAGTGCCTGAATTTTGAGAAGGGATGCAAGTTCACAGGAACAAAGAAGGAACTTGTGAAGCACCTGGATGAGGTGTGCGAGGAGCAACAGACAGAGTGTCCCATCGAAGGATGTGATTACAAGAACCTCCGTCGCAACCTGGCGGAGCACGAGCGGGTGTGTCCCTTTCGCATTGTTCCCTGCGAGCACTGCAAAGAGGGTGTCGCTTTCAATGCCATGCAGACCCACCTCTCAGTTTGCAAAGGATTCCCTCTCCCCTGCCCCAACGGGTGCGGGAAGAGCCCCCCCCGTGGGGACATCCGTCTCCACAAGGAGACAGAGTGTGCTGAGCAGACGGTGCGCTGCACAGTGCCTGGGTGCGCCGCAGAGGTAAAGAGGAAGGAGCTGGAGACACACAACGACGACAACATGAAGAAGCACACGAAGCTTCTGACTGACAGGGTCCTTGCACTGGAGAAGACTCTGAAGAATGCCGCTGAAAGAGGTCTGTCAGTGGGATTGAGCTGTCGAATGGTTGTGGGTAGATAGCTCGTCGGAGTTCGGATTGATTTGCTGCGTTTTCTGCTCCAAATTTTTGCAGATGAGCTCCACCTGAGAGTGTACCTGCCCAGATTCGAGGCAAAGGCGTCTCGGGCAGCCAAGCGGACAGCAGTCAAGAGTGCACACTTCTTCTTTCAGGTGAGACTTCTCGCGCAGGAAAAGACAGCTGTCACCGTGTGGGTGTCTCTGCGTTTCATTTTTGTTTGTATCCCATTGGTCATTTGCCGTTACTATAAGACAGGGTTCGACCAGGCCCCTCACTTACTCTGACATCGGCTTTCACCCCCAGCCCTGATCTCCTTACAGATTTGACATGGTCTGTATCTCTCTACCTGGACGCTCATCTTCTGACAGCCGACTCGAAGCCTTTGTGCAAAGACAATTCATCTCTTGAGACGTCATATTAGCATTTTGTAATGCGTGCAGGGCTCTCGATTCTGTGTTTCGGTTTATCCCAAAGGTGACAGTAAGTCCGCCGATGGAAAGGCATCACTGTACCTCACAAAGCTCGACGATTACAAGGGAAAGCTCTCCTACGAGCTCGAGGCTGCAACAAAAAAGATGAGTGCCGATTACGACTTTTCCACGGTGAATGTCAACCGGGGGAGGGGTCGGTCATCATTTTCTTCCACCGAAGATCTTCTGTCTGCGGCACGGAACGCAGAAGATGGGGCGTTGGAAGTCCGCGTGACTCTCTCTGCAGCTTCATCGAAGTGCACGCCGTGCGTGATCAGAGGATACGCACCGGGCGGGTGATGCGCAAACTAGCGCACAAACCCGATTCGTAGAGAAGTGGTCAACTTGATGAAGAGTTCAGAGTGTGCATGCCAGCTTTTGTCGTTCGCATCCGGAAAGTGGATTGAAAACTGCGAGTCAAATTTTCAGCTATGAGCATGGTCCGCGGGTCGCTCAATTTTGAGGGTTGTGATTTTTCAGGGTTTCTGGGGACCGTTCTGTCTGTTTATAGCTCCAAGGCTTCCTGCTGATGTACTATGTTTCAGGTCTCAGCAGGCGGCAGACGTCTGATTTCCATATCATCCCCGTGTTTTGGGCTCTTTCTATGTTTCTCTTTCTCCCTCTTTCTCTCTCTTTCTCTCTCTTTCTCCCTCTCTCTCTTTTTCTCTTTCTCTCTCTCTCTCTCTCCTCTCTAACTTTCTCTCTCTCTCTCTCCTCTCTAACTCTCTCTCTCTCTCTCTCTCTCTCTCTCTCTTTCTTTCTTTCTTTCTTTCTTCCTTCCTTCCTTCCTTCCTTCCTTCCTTTCTTTCTTTCTTTCTTTCTTTCTTTTCTCTCTCTCTCTCTCTCTCTCTCTCTGTGTGTGTGTGTGTGTGTGTGAGTGTGTGTGTGTGTGTGTGTGTGTGTGTCTGAGCAGGTGAGTGAGAGACAGAGAGAGAAAGAGAGAGGGAGGGAGGGAGGGAGGGAGAGAGGGAGAGACAGAGAGAGAGAGAGGGGGGGACAAACCTAGAGACAAGCTTCTGACAAAGAGAGTGCATGTGTGAGTGCAGGAAAGGACAGATTGGGCTTAGTCTAGCGAGTACGAGAAACGCGTTGAATGTACGTGTAACTTACGGTGTAAGCCGACTCGGATGGTTCACTTTTTTGTGAAGGACGATTCCCCTGGACGATCGACCAAAACCTTAAAATTCATGTATACTCCAAAAAGTTCTCCTGCTTATAACTATAGGCTCATAATTAATATTTGAAATATAAACACTAGATATAGAACACCCTAGAGAACCCTACAAAACCAGGTTAAATTCCCCAGGAATTTTAAAAGTGGAATTTAATGGAATTTACCCTTGGAATTTAGTGGAATTTGATGGATTTGAGTGGAATTTACCGTGGAATCTACTCGTCTAAATTCCACTAAAAGTGACTAAATTTCACAAACTTTGGAGGCTTTTTTCTCGTGATCTAGAAAGACTCTGAAAGAGTTAGGAGCTTAAATTAGCAGTGCTTATGGAGCTATATAAGGTATAATTTAGAGTAATTTAGCTTAGTAATTTAAAGTAATTTAGAGTAATTTAAAGTAATTTAGAATAGTAAACTAAACTAGAAACTAAAGTAATATACTAATATTTGGAAAGCTAAATTACTAATTTTGGTTAAACTTTGTAGGTCGATTTCTCGTGAACCATAAAGAGTTAGACTTTCAAACTAACAGTGCTTATAGGTCTATATAAGCGCTATAAGCACTATTAGTTTGAATGCTAGGTTTGAACGTTTAACTCTTTATGGTTCACAAAAAATCGACCTCTAAAGTTTGATTAAAATTAGTAATTAACTTTCCAAATTACTTTAGTTTACTATTTTAAATTGAATTAAATTGAGGCGGTTAAAGCCGGTGAGCCACGGTCTCAGCCACCACTTAGGCTCTGGCTAACCACGGAGCATGACATGCAATGTTGGTTTGTAAACCTAACGCCTTGATTCATTTACACATAATAATACGACCTCACGTTAATTTGGCTATACACTCCTCAAACGCCCTCAAACGCCTTTAAATTACTCTAAATTGCTTTAAATTACTTTAAATTACTAAGCTAAATTACTGTAAATTACTTTAAATTACTTATCTAAATTACTCAAACTTGTAGGGTAGCTTAAAAACATATAGGCTGATATGGTTTTCAGTGTAACGATGATGGAATAAGGGACGAGCTAGCGAGCCTAGCGAGCTAGGGAGACGAGAAAACTGCGTCATCTATGATCATGATAGTTAACAGGGATTGAGAATGACCTAGAGAATGACTCTAATAAGGATCGACTGCCATAGGATTCAATAGCAAAGTTGGAGTGCAAGCTAACAAATTTTTAGAAATGTCAGAATTTTTGAATTATTTTTCAATCCCCCGGGCGGCCGGGCCGTTTTTGCATATATGGTCTTTCGTGTGCGGTCATATTCAAGTAATGAAAGCCAGCGCCGTTTAAGTCAGTCTTCAACAATCAAAACAGTGCTGGCTTGCTTTGGTCGTTGCGGCTGGAGTCACGAAACCACCTGCAGACAAACCCGAGCAAAATTTTGTAACGAAGGTTTGCAAAAGAAAACCACTTGCACATTTGAACTGCGTACGTAAATCCGGATTTGCAAAACACATGGTGAAGCGCACTGGCAAGAAAGTATAGAAAAAAAGAGGAAAGATCGTGTTGACAGAGAGGACACATTCGATCCGGCAATTTCTTTTGACGGGGACAAGAAGGGTGATTAACGACGAGCTGGACAGAACGAAGGAAGATCGTGTGCGAGCTGGAGTGGTGCAATCGCAAACGCGGGACGTCCGAATGCCACGGTTGGGAATGAGGCAGGAATACGATACGCACGGGGGGGGAAATTCAGAGCTGGGACGGGACCGGCGGAAGTCTGCCCGACATCGCGACTGAGAGATAGACAGAAAATTCACCAGCCAGCCAGGCATACAGACTATGTGACGTCTTTTCTCTTCTTCTCCTTTTGCAAACATAGAGACAGATAGACAGTCGGAGTTTTTCTCACGTTGCCGCGCTTTGTTTGTTTTCACGTCAACACCGAAAAAGCCAGCAGGGAACGAAAAATCGAAGCAGCGGATGTTGGAGAGGAAGAAAGACAAACTGAATAAATGAATGAATGAATCAATGAATGAGGAAGAAAACAGGCCCCAGCAAGAAGGACAACAGGGAGAAGATCAAGAACCACGATCACTCACACAATCTGAGCTGACAGAGAGACACAGAAAGAGGCACGCAGGGGAGCAGCCAGGCAGGCGAAAAACAGAGGGGAGGGAAAGACGGGGAGAGAGACAAGCTAGCAAAAGACAAGGGAGGGCCCGAAGCAATGACAGCACGCGCGTGTGTGTGCAGCACTTTGAATGGGCGGAGCTGAATGGAAGGGTCCCTTCATCTGCTCATGCGGGTTAACACGCCCAATGGAACCCGGCACGCCAGACTAACAGGGTGGTAGTCCCTGACTGTGCACGGTTGCATGCGTGCATACTCATATGTGTCTACAGACCGTCTTCCCTTCAGTGAATCTCCTGATTCTTCGGAACAAAACTTCCCCCTTTGAGGCCACATCCGTCTGTGCGACAATTGCATCCTTACAACAACACTTCCCCTCACTGCTTCTCGTTCTGTTCTACCCACCTCTTTCCGTATGAGACGAAGACCTCCAGTCTCTGCCTGCCCCCCCTGTTGGGAATTCCTCGTCTCTGGACTCTGCTGTCCGCAATCAGGACAGAGCCTCTGGAGGGAAAGAAGGGAACGTCCTTCACCTCCCCCCCGTCTCTCCCCCTCGGCTTCTCCACATGAGAGCCCAGGCGAAACTCCCAGGGACCAGAGAAGAGATCCACGGGGGAGAGGGGCACGATGACCTCGAGTGAGTGGGGGGGCAGGTGGAGACCCCGGTCCCCTGCAGCCAGCAATGCAGACAGTCAGCAGAATGCCGCAATGCAAACACGAAGAATTAATGAGACTGTTTTCGATCTAGACGCAGGGCAACGCTGCACGTGGCCTTTTCTTTGCGCAGACAGCCCTCTCGCAAAGACGGGAGAAGCTGGTCCCATCTCTCTCACTGTGTTTGCGTGCGCACAAAAAAGAAGAAAACAAAAAAAAAAAGAAGAGCTGCAACCTAGTTCAATGAAAATGTTACATGTCCGGTAGCAAGCGCATCGGATGATCAGAAACAAAACCCTCATCGAGAGCAAGTGGGAGAACCCAATCGCATTCCGAATGAGATTACCAGATGCATCTTTCGACAGACGGACCAAAAAGGTGCGGGACAAGAGAGTGCCACTCTTCTGGAGGTTCCGTCTTTGCAGATGGAAGAACGGATGTCACGCCCATAAACGCCACATGCACAGAGCTCTGCAAAGTGTTCTGTACAACAGGAGCCCAGCCGTCGTGCTGAATGAGGGACAAGAAAGGGTCCCTCCGCATGTCGTGAATGGACTCCAGTCGACAGCCGTCTCCGATCTTCACTTCCCGAAATCCCTCCTCTAGCGCTCGCTTCCCTTCCTCTGAGGTCTCTGTCTCTTTCCTCCTGTCCAGTGCGAGTCGCACTCTCTCCATGTTATCTGCAGCTGCTGCAGAGAGCACTTCGAGCTCCTCTGAACGAATTGCGTTGTCTATCTGAACCACCCCGTTATCCAAGAGACTGGTGACAATCTTTAGAACCGTCTCGTCCTTCAGACCTTTCTCTTCCTCAAACTTTTCCTTTATATCAATTGAGTACTTGGGATTGGTGAAGGATGCCAGCCGGAACTCGGAACCCTCCTCTTCGCCGTCATTCGCTCTTTCTTCTGGATGACTCCAGCTGGAGAAAAAAGAGACGGCGAGACGGCACTGATTCTTTCGAAGAGACGGCTCCAGCAAACGCACACACATGGTTCCTCCCATCAGCCGACTCTGCCCCCCGTATCTTCTCAGAAGAAAGGACCTGATACCTGGAAAAGCCATCTGGTGGCCCGGGGATGAAAGACGCGCAGTATATACGGAAAGAGACAGAAGAAGAACCTCTTGGGTTTCCGGACAGTCACACCGAAACAACTCAAGATAAAAATCGGATGCGGTTCAACAAAGCCCTTCCAATCGTTGCAGAAGTCGTATCCGGTTCGAAGGCGGCGGTGTTGAACAACCTAACCTATATATATACTCGATCCTGCAGCAGTGGGGATCGAGCCAAGCTATGTATAGCTAGCACTTTTCTGTTCGAACCATCCGATGACGGACCAGTCTGGACGAGTACGCGGCGACGCGCACGCCGGCCGGCGCGCGCCGCGGGCGCGCCGCATGCAAGAGCAAAAGTGCATGCACATGCATGATTATGCATGGGCGCCCCCGTGACATGATCAGTGATCACACTGACATCCCGTGACCCGCCGCCATCCCGCCGCCATGCAGTACGTCGCCATGCAGTCGCCGAATTAAAAAAAAAAAAAAGTCCGCAACAAAAAAGAAGAGGCCGCCGGATGCCCATGACATCCCGTGACTGTCGTCGTGTGGCTTCATGGTCTGTTCTCTTTCTCTCGAAGAAGAAAGCCATGCAGACTCGTGCACATCTGGACATGTTGGACGCATTAGAGCTTTTGTCTGTGTCCACAGCCTGTTCCATGCTTTGAGAATGAGTCAATGATCAACGAAAGAATGTGCAGTCTCCGCCCTCCTCTGTCGGACTTGATGGATCCCTTTGCTTTGCTGCTCTGATCCTCATGTCCAGACGTCTGCCTGGTCTCTTTCCTTCGTGAGGGAACAAGCGGCAGCTGATTTGTCTTGCAAGCCGCTTAGGACTATCTCACTAGCACCGCCGAAAAGGGGATCTGTGTGCGGGATGAAGTCTTCGGAGGGGGAGCTTAGCCAGCAGCAGAGGCAGCTCCTTTTCCAACCGGGGCAAAAGCTGCCCTTCTCTTTCCCTCTTGTGGCCATGCCTGGAGTGCGTGAGATGTTCAACCTCCTCGTCCGTCTGGAACGAGACCTCACTTGCGTTATCTGTCTGAACCTCTTTGAGGTAAGTCTGCATCAAGTCTTACCGTCTCTCTGAATTCTCTTCCCCGTCGTTGCTCTTCCGTGAGGAGCAATAGGACAGATTTTGAGAATGTACAGCAGAGCCGTTCCGGCCTGTACGTGAATGTGTGACTGCAAAACATCCGCCCGAACTTTGTGGTGCCTTTCGGGGGTGTTATCGTCTTGTGAGGGTATGTCCGACTCAGGGCAACGCCCTTCCTCCTTTCAATGCATTGCTCTCTGGGAAATTCTGTATCTACTCAACAATTACGGAAGAGAGAAAGCACAGACAGACGGAAGGACGGAGGAAGAGAGGCAACTTGGAAATGGGTAAGGAGTACCCAACCCTCCCACCACTTCCCATCAGCCTTCACGGTGCCTGTCGATCTGCCAACGCCCCTACTGTCCGCCCCCCTGACTTCGCTGCAGGATCCCGAGTTCCTTGTCACCTGTGGGCACGTTTTCTGTAAGAAATGCCTCCGGAGGGCTCTGCAAGGTAAGACAGACAGAGTGCGAACGGGCTTCAATGAGTGTATCCTGCTTGGCCTCTTTCTTCTGTTTCCGGCTTCTCGGCTTTTCTCGGTTTCAGTTTTTGCCTTCTCTCACACGCCGGAGTGGTGAAAGTCTTTGCATGCCAGTGAATCGAGTATGGCTTCTGATCCCCCCTCTTGTATTCCTCTTGTCTTGTGCCCGCCTTTCTGCCCACCCCCCCTTGACCACATTCTTCCCTCCTCCCTGTGTGACCTGCACGAACGAATGCAGTGAACGACGAGTGCCCCCTCTGCAAGAAGGCTGCACAACGACGAAAGCCTGCGAAGGCAGACAAGTCTCTCGATCACATTATGAAGGCCTACACAGAACTCAGAGAGAGCACCGCAGTGCAGAACTTCCTCAACCTCCTCGCGATCCAACAAGCCACACACTCAAGGGAGGAGAACAACGTTCAAGTCACACTCGCGCCAAGAGAGCAAAAGGCCGAAGCGCCCCCTGCGACTTCATCAAAGGCCCACGAGCACGCAGCCAAAGCGGCTGGTGTACGTGGTGTGCGCTCCAGCGAGTTCCATTCTTCCTCTTCGTCTTCTTCCTCCTCTTCGTCTTCCGCAAAACCGTCTGCTGCTGCTGCCGCCGCAGCCGCAGCTGCTGCTGCTGCCGAATCTGCTGGAGTGGGCCGTCGTCACTCGAGTAGGCTGGCTGGAGTCTCTGTCGCCCTCCAGACAATCCAGAAGTTAAAGAAAAAAGCAAAGGAAGGCCCGGAGGTCCTAGTTGAGAATATGATCACTTGTACAGATCCAGTGGGAGGGAGGGGGAGGAGAAAAGAGCAGTCGGAGGGGCGTTCGTCTGCACACCCCCCTTCAGCCGTTGTGAGCTTTCAAGAGCACTCGGGCAAAGGTTCCCTGCTGAAGGTGAGAATGAGGAAGGAGAAGAAAAAATCGACAGGCCGATTCAGCCTGAGGCCGGAAGAAATAGAGGAGAGGGAGAGAGAGAAACGGAACCCGAATCCCGAACTTCCAATTTCATCCGATGATCCCAAAACACGAAAAGTAGAACCGACCCTAGGTCTGATTCGGCATGCCGTCACCTCTGCCGTATTTAATTCCGAGATGCTCAGATGTGACCGTCTCATGGGGTGTTGCTGTCCTGAGAGGAATCCGTACTGTCGTTTAGAGTGTAACCCTTATGAATGCGAGTCGGATGGCTCCTCGATCTACTCGGCATCCTCCACGGCCTCGGGAGTGATGCTGAAGGGGAAGAGGCGGTTGACAAAGGGGAAGAAGAAGGCAAAGCGCCAGAAAGTGGTCAAGACCGAAGAGGAGGAGGAAGGTCCCAAACAGGAGGAGGGGGAAGGCGCAGAGGAGGAGGATGGCAGCAATGAGGCTGAAGAAAGAGGGAATGTGAAGAAGCCAGAGTGCATTGTTTGCTGGGAAGGTGCGTGTGGCAGTTTGGATGGGTACTGGATGCCTTTATTGCATTTCTTCTTTTTCTTTTCGTATAGGTTGACAGAGAGAGCCGCCCGAAGGGCAAAGAAGTAAGAACGGAGAACGAGCCATCGGAAAAAATCTGATGAATTTGTTTTCCAATGATTCCTTCCTGTTCTCTTCTCTTGTTTGATCGAATGCTGGATCTTTGTGCTGTCATTTCCTTTTTGACTTGGAAAGGAAGGGGGAGCATCCCTGGTGCCTCTGTTTAATTTTCCCTTCCTCTATACTTGTGAACGTGTCTGCATGCCTGTGTCTGTGTGGGGGGGGGGGTTGTTGCTTCCTACGCACAGGTGGAGGTGAAATCGTTCGTTGTGTGAACCCCTCCTGCGAGACCCTTATCCATCCTCAGTGTGGAGGTGAGTCGATGAGGGGAGGGGGCCAGAGAAGTCCTTGCTCTGTCTCTATTTCTTTCGCAACTCTTCTCTGTCCACCTTGGTGCCTTCGTCATTGTTTTGTCCTGTCTTGCGTATGTGCGGTTGCTCCGAGGCGTTCTTTTCCGTCAACTGTGTGCGTCCCTTTCAGCCCTTCTCCATCCTCCATGTAGCGCTTTTTCTCTCAGTTTGCATGGGTCGTTGCTTCTTCTTGCTGTGCTTGATTGACTTTTGTTTCCCTTTTTCCTTCCGGGTGTGGACCTGCAGGGGCCCAGGCACCGAAGTTGGACAGGGACGGAAATGGGGACTTTTCGGAATGGGCCTGCTCTTTCTGTGCACATGGTTGGTTCGGTTGGTCCTGCAGGGAAGGGGGGGGGGAGGAGAGCAACCAAGAAGAAAAAGTGCTTGTTGCGCGGAAAGCGCTCGGAGATGTTCCAGTTCCAACGTTGTTTCTGTGCTTCTCTGAATTCTCCTTGTTTTCATTATTTCCTCTCTCACTTTTTTATTCGCTGGGGTCTGCTGTTCCACTTTCCCCCTCTTTTCTGGTTGCAGAGAAGGCAAGGCTCGGCGAGTGGCCCCAGAAGGCGAAATGCGAGCTGTGCCCTGTAGACCGGCTGCTTTGCTTGAAACCTGTGGAAGACGAGGAAGAGGATGGCGAGGACAGGGAATCGGAGCTGAAAAAGGAGGAAGGAAGCAAAGAGATGGCACGTCCTCGAGAGAAGAAGTGAGTGAGTGAGTGAGTGAGTGAGTAAGTGAGTGAGTGAGTGAGTGAGTGAGTGAGTGAGTGTCTTTCCAATTCCACTTTTTCCCGCCTGGACACACAATCTTTGGTCATTGATTTTCCTCCAGCAGAGAAGAAACTTATGGCTGTCCCCACGAACTGCTGGTTGATTTTTCTTCTCCTGAAGATCATCAATGGAGGTTGACTTGCCGTCTTTCTCCCCCCTCCCCCCCTCCTTCCGACTCTCACTGTCTCTGTGCTTTCAGGTGGGTCCACCTTCTCTGCACAGTCTGTCTGAAAGAGACCGGAACAGACGACTTGGAGAAATACGAACCAATTTGGGGCATCGACAGGATCCCTCGTGCAAGGTCCGTCTGTCCGTTCATGTGCTCAGTGTGTGTCTATTCAAGTTTTTCTTCAGGCTTCGCTCTTCATTGTCTCTCTTCATAAGTTGGGCTCCAGAGCCCTCTCTCTGTGTCACCATTTCCCTTCGCGTCGGAGGACAACGAGCGCCATCATCAGCAAGTGGATATGACGAGATATGTATTGCGCATTCATTCAAACTTGCATGCAGGTGGAACCTCAGATGCAAACTCTGCAAGGGCAGGGGCCGAGGCTGTGGGGCACCTATGCAGTGCTCTGTGCGCAGCTGTCCCTTCGCTGCTCATCCTGCGTGTGCGTGGGTCGAGGGGCTGCAAATGGAGCACCTTGAGGTGGGGGGTGGAGAGGATGAAGGAGACGAAGAGGGGGAGGCCGGAGGCACAAATGGCGGTAAGTGAGTTCTTCTTCCAGTCAGTGACTCCCTCCCCCCCTGCTCCACTCAGCTGAGCCTGCCTCAGTGCCGAGAGCAAATTAGTTGCATGTTCTTTTATACCACGTGTCGCTGAGCTTTTCGTTCCTTCCTGTGTGTTTTTCTGCTTATTTCGTACTCTGTGAGAATGCAACAGAAGGAGGCGAATGTATTCCTTTTTTCCCCCTCGTCCTGTCCGCGTGTGTCTCTGTGTGTGGGTGCGTGCGTCTGGGTCGATTTGTGTGATTTTGTTCTGTCTGTCTCTCTGTTTGACTGTCTTCAGACGGGCCCAAACGTCGTTCTGCAAAGGGCCGGAAGACCTCTCTCAGGTCCAACAGAGCTATGGCATTAGCCTCCTCTTCAACTGCTGTCACTGCCCCAGACGGAGACGAAGGAGACCCCCCAGGTGCGGAAACGAAAGCAAAAGATCCGACCGAGGAGGAGACGGACGCCCCGGGTGATCTCTTCAGGTTCCTCTGCCCAAAACACGAAGAGAAAACCTACAAGGTCCGCATAACAGGCAGACAGACACGGGCCATTGACAGGGACGTGGAATAGAAAAAAAAAAATTGAAGACAGAGGAGACGCTCAAGACAACCAAAAACAACGCTCTCAGGTTTATTGGCATCTCAAAGCCCTTTCCAACTCTTATCTTTTCTTTTCTCTCAATGCATCCATAGATCTGTCTGTACATGTGAATCTGCACTTCTCTTTTTGGCCAATTGGTTTTCTTGATCCAGGTCAATCCTTTTTTCCTGCCTGTGTATTTCTCTCAGAGAAAACCGCGGCCTGCTGGGTGTTTTGAGCGCATCGCCTGGAAGGAGGAAAAGTGTGAGGAGAAACGGGTGAAGAGAGAGACACGAAACATCGCGTCTTCCTCTTCCTCTTCCTCCTCTTCCTCTTCCTCTTCTTCTTCCTCATCTTCATCTTCCTCCTCTTCTTCGTCTTCAGCGGCACCAGCAAAGCCTGAAGATGCCGCGCAGACAGAAGCAGAGAGAGATGAAATGAAGAAGACAGGGACCAAAATGCTCCGAGCCTTCTGGGCTTCCCGCCATGCCGGTTGGGCCTCAGAAATTGGCCCAGACGGCAAGCAGATCCCCTTCTCCCTCCGACACCTGGTACCTCGCCCCCTTCCAACGGGTCCTAATGGAGCCCCCCTGTCTCTTGATGCCAGGTTGGCAGCCGAAAAGAAAGAAGATACAGAGACGAACAGAAGGCCAAAGAGGGAGAGCCTCCGAGTCAAACGAGAGAGACCGCCTCCACTGCCGTTGCGACTTGTAGAAGAGGAAAAAGAGGCATTCAAACCGGGACGGGGCCGGCCCCAGAAAGCCAGACTCGAAGAACTCCAGATCGCCGCTGCGAGTACCGCCAGCGGCACAGCGTCCAATTCCGATCGTGCGCACGGCGGCGGTCTGGCGAATCCCAAATCGCCTGCGCCCTCGTGTGCCTCGTCGAAGGTCGGGGCTGCCCTGACGGCTTCTTCAACCGTAGTACAGGGGGACGTGGCTTTTGTTGGGATGTTCGTTGGTGGAGAGGGAGGAGGGGGGAGGGCAGTGAAGGCAGAGGAAGAGGAAAACTATCAGGCCCCTGCGAAGAAAAGAAAGAAGAGTGGGAAGGAAAAAGAGCGAGAGGGAGAAGGATGGTTTGGAAACGTTCAGATGGCTCCGGCAGGAGGAGGCAGAGGACTGCAGATCGTGAACAGCCAGTTGCTGGGAGAGGTGGGTAGCTCTCTGTTCCTCTCTTTCTCCTCTCTCTCTCGGTCCCTCTTCCTCTTCTCATAGCTGCTGTTGAGCAATTGTTTCACGCTCAAGCAACTGTTCTGCTTACTCATTCCTTGTGGTTACGGCACCCGTTTTGTGCAAACAATCTTTGCACCTTCTTCCTCCGAGTTGTTTGTTTTCTGTCGCCAGCCAATCTGTTCCGATCGGTCAGCAATGCAGTGATGGCAGTCAAACTGGAACCTCTCACGTATGGGATTCTGTGGCTTTAGTGTCTTGCCTATGGCAAATTATGGGCAGACCGTGCCATAATTGCAACATACGTGCCTCCCTTTTTTTGACGCTTTTGTTCGTATTCTTCCTTCGTCATGTTTCTGTTCTTTGCAGCGAGTCGTCATTGCGGTCAGCGGCCTTGACGAAGCCCAACTGGGCCAGGTCAGCTGCCCTCACAGAAAGGAGAGAAAAGAGGGTGGTGGTGCAAAGGAAGATTCTGTGATCAATCGATTGTTTCAACATCGATTGTGTGATCAATCTGGGAGGCCGCTTTTGCTCTGACTGCATGCCCAATGTCGCATGGCCGCTGGCAGCTCTGTCGTTCTTTTCCCTTCCCGGCCCTGTCTTCCTTCCTGCAGGTGTGATAGTCAGAGAGTTCGGTTTTTTGCTTGTGTATCCAGCAATCTGTGTGTCTGTCTCTCCATGTGTGCCGACCTGCTCATGCATGGGTGGCTGCAGGTCTCCAAACTGTGCGACAAGATGGGAGACACGTGGAGCCTCTCACCCACGTTGAATGCCGACGTGACACACGTCATCGTTTCGCTGCCGAAGGGGTGAGTGAGTGTATCAATTAGCGAGTCTGCGTGAGTTTGAACGAATGCGCTCAAGAAGGAAGATAGGTGACGAAGAAAATGCCAGACAAACCGACAGAGATGCAGAGAGGTAGGCAAGCGCGATTGCTCTTGGTCCTTTCTCTTTTCCATTCCTCTCTTATTCCCTCCTTTGTTTCCTTCCGGGGTTCCTCTCTTTGCCGACCATACCCTTCATTTCTCTGCTTTCCGCCACCCGCCACTTGGAATTCGAATGGCAGGAGAAAGAGCACAAGAGAACAAGACAAGCAATCAGTAAAAAAAGGGGGAGGGAACCAGCTACTCTCACAGAACAGGCCCGAAGAAGAGAGGCGAGAGGAAATGAGAGAGACCGAAGAGTGCTTCGGCATAAAATTGAAATAAAAGACGAGGACCCAAGCGGATGAAGAAAGAGGAAAGAAGGAACACGGGCGGACGAGAAGAGAAGACAAATGTATTGGGAAGAGCTAGACAGACACGGATGATCCTTGACAAAGCTTGCTGAATTCTCTCGATGTCATCAAACTTCCAACTGCCCGGTCGCCCCGGCACTTTTTCCCGCCCTCCCCGTGTGGTCCTCCTTTCTTTCTTTCTTTTGCAGAAAAGCGTGCAAGCGCACCACCAAGTATTTGTACGCGCTTGCTGCTCGCATCTTTTGCGTCAGCTTCAACTGTGAGTTGATCGTTTCTACAAGAAAATTTGTAAGACACGGGCCGTTTTCTTCGTCAAACCCCTTCCTCATTTTTTCAGTTGTTTTTTTTTTCTAGCGCGGTTTTGCTCCGTCCACTCGCAAAGAATCCTGCTTCCCAAAACGCTGAGCTTTCGCTTCTGCACTTCAGTGCGCGCACGAAGGCTCATGCATTCTCACAGAGAGGCGAAAGCGAAGAGAGCCATCCTCGCAATCCACGCATGTATACCGAGTTGGTGTTTTCTCATGTAACCCTCTCTCTATACGTGCACGTGCAGGGGTCGCGGCCAGCTTGCGGAAAGTTTCGCGAGCAGATGAGATGAAATTTCTTGTCAGTCATTTATTTAATCGCCCTTCTGCGTCCGTTCACGCCTGTGCATCAAACGGCAGAAAGGACCGCTACACAAGATCAGGGGGTAGAGAGAGACAAACTCACAAAGGAAGGAGGGAGCAGGAGAGGAGATGATAGAGAAAGTCGGGGAGAAAACATCCCTCCCTCTATCATTTTCGTTTGAGCTCCATCCCTGGAGGTCCTTCAGAAGAGGATTGAACCAAAGTCAGAACACCGACAACACAATGAGTGAGGCCAAGCATGACGAAACGGAAAGGAAAGCCTATCAGACGGCACAGGCACAAAGAGGAACAGCAGCTCGTAGCGTACCTTCGATCATGAAACCAACTCCTTTTTTGCCTGACTGTCTGCAGGTGAGCAGCGACAGCAGCGGGGGTCAAAATTCTGTACAGAGGTCGCTGACCCGGGTCAGTTTTCTTCTCCACTTTTCTGTGGGGGATTTCTTTCTTCTTTGATTGAAATGGCGTTGTATCCTTGCGTGCTTCCTCTTCAGTCTGACTGGTCATGAGAGCAAGAAAGAACCATCGAGAAAATTTTGAGGGGAAGTGGATAATTTCTGCGCGCACTGACCTCACCTTTCGTCAGTTTTTTGTGAGGTCGTGGTTTTTTGATAGTACATTCTTGTCCTCCCTTTTTTTGTCTTCCTCTCAATGCACATCAAATGAAAGCTCCCTGCCGAAAGTTTGTTTTTCGCTGTGCTTCCCTTCAGGAGCGGCCACTCTTCGAAGGCCTCAAGTTCCTTGCCTGCGGAAACTTTGCGAACATCGGGAACTCCCTTGCTGAGTCAGTCTGTGTGTCTGTCTGTCTTGCTGAAAGTCTCTCTGCCCAAAAAAATGTGCCAGGCAGATCATGATGTATCGCCCAGAGGCAAATCAAGGGGAGAAAGCACAGTTTCCTCTTTACGCAAGGAGCCGAGTTGGCAGATAGGCAGCACCCTACCATTCTTTCTTCGTTTTTTACTGGCAGTGTGCCGCCTCTCATCTTCGGTGGGTGAGTTTCATAGCTTCCAGCTTCTTTCCTAGCTTCTGTGTGCGTTTCTCCTTCTTTTCTCTTCCTTCATGTTCACCCGACGGAAGCGCACTTGTTTCTTCAACGAACTTAGCGTGCCCGTCTGCCTGCCTCCTGCCTGCCTGCAGTGTCAAGGAGCTGCTGACTGCCGGTGGAGCCTCCCTTTTGGATTCGCTTCCTGCCCCTCTCTCTGTCTCTTCCTCTTCCTCCCCTTCTGGGCCCTCTCCGTCCAGCAGCAGCAGCAGAAACAGTAAAAAGGGGAAAAAGGGCGTCGGTGCATCAGGAGGGAGGAGCAGTGGGGAGAACGGGAGACCGGCTCGTCCCTCTTTTGATTTCTGCCCTTCATCCCGTCTCGCAGAAAGCGCCAGGGAAGCCCGGCAGATGCGGAGAAGTTTGGGCTCTCAGACCTCTACTGGCAGAGGGGCAAGTGGAAAGAAGAGCAAGGAAAAAGGAAGTGAGAGGAAGGGAGTCAGTGCAGGATCTGCCTCATCTTCCCAAAACGCTTCGTCCTCGAAAAAGACGAAGAAAGAAGACTCGAAAGCAGCCAAGAAGAAGAAAGGAGCGTCCCCCTCACACTCCCCGAAAGAGAGGGTTTCTTTCTCTCCCCGCACGAAGGATCGTCTAGAGCGGGAGAGACTGACGACCTTTGTGTTGGTCCCAGAGGCAAAGGACGTCAGCAAGGATGGGAGGGAAATCTTGGAGGCGGGAGTCAATGGAGATCCACTCCCAATCCCCCCCCCTCACCTCCGCAGATTTTCCATCGGTCGGTTAGTTGTGTTCCTTCCAAAGTCAGTGAACACGAAAGAGGGGACGGTGACTGTAGCGGTTTTGTTCTCGCAGACTGTTTAGTGAAGTCTGTGTCGACTTTCCTTCGGGGTCGATCCTCACTTTGGTCTCGATTCCTGAGAGAGGCAGTCAGTGAGAATCCGGCTTTGTTTCTGCGACGATTTCATATGTCTGGCAGGATCTCTTCGACTCCTTTCCCGTTTCCGTTCTTGGATTTTTCCTAATTCGGTCTTGCCCCTCTCTTTGCAGTGACGTTCGCCTGGCTGGCCGACTACCTGTCCAACCAGATGCTTCCACCACTCCCCCCTCTGTGAGAGGAGAGGAGAGGATCGAGACCAGACACAGACAGAGAGAGAGAGAGAGAGAGAGAGAGAGAGACAAGCTCGTCATAGCCACTTAATTGTCTGTTTGCATGAGTGTGCGTGTAACTAATTAAGCGCCCAGACATTCCGACCCCCCTCCTCTGTTCCTTCCCTGGAGGCTGGGGGGGGGTCGATCGCAACGGTGTAGTAATTAATTAATGAATGAATGAATTGATTTCGTGATGTTGATCGAGGATTTGATTGTGCAAGTAGGTGGACGAATGGATATGGGTGCACCCAATCCAAAACTTCCTCTCTCTTCCTTCCCTCTTCTCGACACTGGATCCATCTTTCTGTTCAATTGATTGGAAAGTGCGGGGTGGGTCTCTAGGGAGATGCATCACGCTTGGGAACGACTGAAATAAGAATGAGGGCAAGTGGAAAATGGATGAATGCTTTAGAGAGAGATCAGTGTCGGGGGGGGGTATCTTTTGTGGTGAAATTCCCGTGCGTGGACGTCGGGAGGGAGCCTTTGGAGAAGAGGCAAGAAGACACCGAGAACAATAACAACAACAAAAACGAAATAGAAGGTCTGGCTCGGATTGAAAGGGTGTCTCTTTGACTGCCTCAACAGCCTCGAGTGCATCCCGTTGCTTTTGTCTCCAAGTCTTGTTTTTTTTTCACACACTCCAATCGCAGCTAGACATGTAGCAATCAAGAAGCAAGGGGGGAAAGTGGGGGTTACCTTGCTGCCTGTGTGCTTTGCAGTGACCCCTGCGGTATGAATCCTTTTCTCACAGTGACTGCCCATTTTTCGTTCTCTGTCCCTCTCTTCTTTGCGACCTTCTCTGTCTGCCTGCCTGCCCCCCAACCTGCCTAGCTCCCTGCCTTCTTCTTTGGCCTGATTTTTCTTTTGTCGATCCTTTCTGGTGGATGGCTCGGACTCAGAGCCTCGGAGCCTCTGAGAGACTGTGTGGGTGGGGGACAGTCCTCCACAATTAACCTAATGCGTGCAAGGCCGCCTATCCGTATGAGCTTGTGCCCATAGAAAGCGGTGCCGGCTGGCTGGCCGGGTGTAAATAGTAATTTAACGTGGCTGATTGCTACTGACTGCTGATCTTGCTACTTGTATATGCATTAAACGATCGATAAATGGGTAAATCCATTGAAAAACAGATAGCGTCTTTTGTTTGTATGTGTGTTAAGGTTTGCCTGGAAGTATGTCTTGTATTTTTTTGAAAGTGTATAAAATTACTTTTACTTATGAATTGATTGATTGATTGATTGATTGATATGTTCCGCCCTAGGGCCTTCCCGCTATGTATTTATGATTTAGTATGTTCCATTAATTTAAGTATTCTGCAACTTTTCGATTGATTGATTGATTGATTGATATGTTCCGCCCTAGGGCCTTCCCGATCATTTTAGAGAACTTGCAGTATAGAAGTATGACGTAAGAACTGGACGTTACTGGGGTGTGGAGAAATATGTAGGAATTAATATTTAGAAGGATGGAGCAGAAATTTAAGTGATTTCCATATTTCGCTAGATATTTAGGCTAATTTATGCTAATTTCTTGTATGTGCTAGTATATGTGACGTGGAAGCAGAGTTGTTAAGTCTCGATAAACCTAAGTACCAAAATCCGATACCGACCTCCCGATCCGAAATTTTTTGGTACTTTTGGTACTTTTTCGGTATTTTCGGACCAAAGTTTCGGTACCGGCCTTCTGAAAGAT
The DNA here is from genome assembly GCA_018398765.1 of Chromera velia. Classification (NCBI taxonomy): domain Eukaryota; family Chromeraceae; genus Chromera; species Chromera velia. The sequence goes on along the minus strand of JAHBMJ010000675.1, from coordinate 9,516 downwards.
TTTAAACAGGTTTTTAGAACTCTTTACAGACCGTTTGTATACCTTTATAACACTGAAATGCTTAAAGATGACTAACATGAACTATATAGTGGCATAAGCCATAATGAATATAACTTTGTTACATATATATGGCCTGAAGGGCCATGTTATGTTTTATATGGTGCATAATATAAGTTGAAATGTAAATATTACGGTTAAGGGCATAATTTATGTAATTAAACTTATTCTTAGGTATAGGTCGGAAAGTACCTGAACAAAAAGCGTTAACTATAAAGTTGCATCAACTGATTGTAAACTGATTCATAATAAGTTTAAAAACACGGATTTGATGCAGCAATCGTTGTTCATATAATGTTTAAGTCATAACGGTTTAAGTTTAATAGAGCGTAATCAATTGTTCTTACTGTAGCAATTCAGGGCAGATTCGATTCATTTGAAGCTTAGACATTTGCTGAACTTGTAGCTGAAGTCGTGTAATAGCAATGATAGCGAGCGTTTTCAAGTTTTGTTGTTAATTTAATTCAGTATAGATCTCTAGACTGATGTAGTAGTCTCAATTTATCCTTCTTCTTCCCCTGTTTTAAAGTCTCCCACCCCCTCTGCTTCCTCCTAGCTCTCCGCCCTCTTGATGGCCCAGCTAAGCCTCCTGTCCCCCTTCCTCTTCCTGGTTGTAGGAGAGAGTCCGGGATCTTTGGAGGTGGAGCTCTTTCAGGCCCCCATCTCCAGTCAAGAAAGAAGGGATGGATTGGCTGTTGGCCAAAAACTTGGCCACGTACTTGATGCATATACATGCTATGATCGACGCGTGCGCAATGAAGGCTGGCGGTGTGCGCGGGGGACTATAGGCCTTAAAATATTAAAGTTACATTTTCAACGTAAGATATAGACCCATTTCAAGAAAACGTGAAGTTACGTTTTTTTCTAAACTAATTTTACCGTAACTATTCAGATCGTTCCTCTATTCTTACATTACAGCTAATGCCACTATGTAATATGAACTTTTGATGTATAATTTGAAGCGCCAGGGCTAGCGCTAAGGAGGGTGCGCGCCTGCCTGGGCTGCGGCCTGCGGGCCCTACTGGGCCGCACTAGGCCGTGCATTATCTATATCTCGCGTATGAATACTATTCTAACCGTCCTAGTAACCGTCTGACACATCTGATTTTAAAGTTTGAGAGTCATTTAGATCAGTACCAAAAGATCCGATCCGAAATCTGATGCCGACCTTCCCTCTGGTACCAAGGTACCAAAAGTACCGAGAGTTAACAATACTATGTGGAAGTAATAATTGTGGAAGTCTTAGTGGAAGCGGTAACTAATAACTATGTAGAAAGTGTAATACCATTATTTTGTTAAGAGTTTTAGACTCTAGATTAGAATTCGATGTCATTAATTACGGGACCAATAATACAGGTTGATTTAAAATATGATGATTGAGGGTAATATTATGATATGTTTTGATATATCATACATGATATATACTATCAATTTCTTGACTGATCAACTCATGAATCTAGTGATAAATATAAAAGCTGGTAAAACTAAAACAAACTAATTAAACTAAACGTAACCGCCTTTTGAGATCTTCCGTCTACTATTCAGATGCTCTATGATTATCTGCTGTAGAACATCTGTGCATGCCCGTGGGCACGTACGCAATTAAATTGTGTGTGTAAGTTATTATCACAGACACGGGGAATGAGATTTTTCCATGTACAAAAGTCCGTGCGCAAAAGCTGCGTACAAAAAGTTTAGCCGAAAATCCGTCTGCATGGATTTGAGATTCCGCGCACAAATGTTGCGCGATTCCGTGTGCAAATGTTGCGTGCATGTGGCATTTCCGCGTGCAAATGTTGTTGCATCCTCTGAACAAAGGCCACCTACCTATACCTACCTACATCGACCATCTGAAGAAAGGCCACCCATTCATCTTTTTGTGACACAGTCAACAACTTATGCAGATGGACGGCAACTTTTGCACACGGCTCGTCAAAAACAAAAATCTGCACGCAAAGATTTACGTGCAGACAACTTTTGCACGCGAAAAATTAATCCGCTTGCAGAAATTTGCTGTTCCGCGTGCATGGATTTGGTCTCGGAACAGCAAAAAACTTTTGTACGCGGCTTTTGTATACGGACTTTTGTACACGGAAAAATCTTATTCCCCGACGAATCCCCGTGTCTGTGATAATACACATATAGTGTAACGCAAACGACTTGCGTAGACTTGCATGCGTAGCAATTGATACGCACGTTTGTCGATACATGGCGGTCGCAGATCAAAGTTTGTGTTCCGTCTAGTCTAGTTTGGTCTACTGGCTCCCTTCTCCATCCCGTACGGTCTAATGCAATATATTACTGCTAGGGGAGACAATAAGTTCAGTCAGTCAGTACTTCAGTCCGGTACCTACAGGAGGGTAAGACTGACAGTCCACCATTCCCACTCCTGGTACTTCTGAAGGTTTCTTTCCGATCCAAGTCTCTTTCATTTATTTTTCTGCATGTATGTGAAGAATTACTTTTTGAGCTCAATTGCACGTTTTGCATTTTGCTCTCAGTCACTCGCATTCGCGTACGGTCACGCACTTCCTGACCGGGTCTGACTTTACTGCGCGCGGCGGCGGGATATTCCAAGATCGGCGCCGCAAGGGCCGAACTTCGGACATTCCCCCTATCCCGTCAACTTGCGTTAAATTTCTTTTTTCTTCCAGGGTGTCTCTCAATCAATCGATCGGGATTTTACTTCTGTTAGTCAGTGGTTCGGTCGGTCAGTCAGTCAGTCGGTTATTCCACTTGCTTGCTTGCTGGTCAGTCAATCCTTCAGTTAGTCAATTCTTTAGTCAGTCAATCAGTCACTCGGTCAGTCAGTCAGTCAGTCTTTCAATCCTTCACTCTGTCAGTCGTTTTCGGTCCTTCACTCACTTCATTCCTTCAGTCACTTCATTTCTTCACTCACTTCAGTTGTTCTGTCCTTTACTCACTTCATTCCTTCACTCTGTCAGTTGTTCGGTCCTGCACTCACTTCATTCCTTCACTCACTTCATTCGTTCACTCTGTCAGTCCTTCAATTGGTTTTCTTCCTTCTATTCTTTCCTTCATATGGTCAGTTAGTCAGTCGTTCAGTCAGTTGATCCTCCTTTTTTCTTTCTTATCTCTTCAAGCTTCCTTTCAAGACTTCCACTTTCCGAGTGGGCCCCCTCTTCCAGTTTCGTTCTATCCATTTGCTTGGTTTTCTCTTGGCATATCTTTCGTTCTCTTCTCTTTTTCTATTTCTCTCTCTCTCTCTCTCTCTCTCTCTCTCTCTTTCTCTCTCTCTCTCTCTCTCCCTTTCTTTCTTTCTTTCTTTCTTTCTTTTTTCCTTTCTTTTTTTCTTTTCTCACTTCTGTCTCTCTGTCGCCTGCGAGAGCACCGAGTAGTTGCCAGCGTTCTCGTTCCCCCTTACTCGAGTAGATGACTTCCACACCTTCGTTTTTCCCTTTTTTTTTCTTCTTCCAGCTCTGCTTTCTTTCTTTTTTCTTTTTCAGTCTCCTTTGACCTCTTTTTTTTGTTTTTTCTCATGTTCAGAGATTCAGTTCTCCCCATCGCTTCCCGTGTCCGTGATTCAGAACTCATCGGGTTACGGAGCTTGACTGTGGTTTCACAGTGACTGTTCAACCTGCCCCCGTTAGGTTAGTGTTGCCATCACTCCCCCTCCGGGTCCTGCTCACATTCGCTTCTTCTTGGGGTTGCTGTCTCTCTATGTCTACTTTGTGTGCAAGATTGCCTACCTGTGTGCATCTGGTTGTGCTTGTTTTTCCTTTTTATCTCTTTCTCCTCTTTCGTTCTTTTTACATTTGCTTCCTGGCTCTTTTTTTTCCCCGTGTGATTGCCTTACTTATCCTGTCTATGAGTGTGTGTTTTCGCCTTCGGATTTCGCTCTTTCCTCTTTTTTTTTCATTTCTTCCTCCTTGCTTATTTGTGTCTTCTTTTCATTTGTTTTATTGTTTTCTTCCTTCATCTTTTTCTTTTCATCCCTCTTCTTGTTCTATTATTTTTTTTTCTTTTTTTCTTTTCGTTTTCTCTTCCGCCTCTTGCTCTCTTTCTTTCTTTTCTTTCTGCTCTTCGGCCTTTCCCTCCCTCTTCTTCTTCTTCTTCTTCTTCTTCTCTTTTTTTTTCTTTTCTTTTGTTAACATCTTCCAATGTCTGAGGCTTTCCCTCTGGTTGTCTGACTAATCCCTTTCTTTTTTTTTTTTTTTACATCTGCAGATGTTCGAGGCACTTCCTCTTGTTGATTGACTAGTCTGACTTTCCTTCTTTCGTTGCCTTATCCCTTCCTTCCCTTGTCTTTCGGAGCTGCCTGTCGCTCTTCTCAAATTCATTCCCCATCCTGTTCCCCTTGTCTCCCACTTCCCTGTCTCCCGATTTCCCAGTTTGCAGAGCAGAAACATTCATTTAGGCGTGTCGTTCAGCAATAAACAAGAAGGGGATCAAGTGACTTCCATTTGACTCTGAGCATGGATACCGTTTGATTCATCAATCTTTACCATTCACGCGCAGACGGAGATGGGATAGAGATTGAGAAAGATAAGAAAATGGACGAAAAAAGGGTTCAGAGGAGGAAGAGAGATGGATTTTGAGTGAGACGCAGTCGCACGTTCAGGTGGAGTCGAGATGCACGCCGTCACTTCCGTGCATGTCGGAGGAGAGAGGTACAGAGGAGAGTTAGGGCAGTGGTCCAGTGTTCAGCAGCAGCTGCATGTTGCCTCCATTTGTTCAGATTCCTTTCTCAATGCGCAGTATCCCTTATCCCCATTCTTTTCTCTCTTCTTTCCCATTCCTCCTCCTTACCACCAAATTAGTTTGGTCAGCCAGTCGGCTTGGTTCAACTCACGAGGTGTCCACACGACGTCCCTCAGCATGTTCACCCCCATCCTTCTCATCCCCTGGATCACATAGTCGAGCTCTTTCTACAGCTCTGGCTCGGCTGTGCACTTGCTGGACCGCAGGCTGTCATAGACACCTTTCGAGTCCAGATAGAAACGGACCCTTAGGAATTTGTCCGTCAATTCGTCTATGAGGTAGCATGCCATTGGTCGCTACGCTTCCCTCACTGTCTGTTTGAGGGCTTCCATCTCTGCTGAGTACGGGTGGTCATGGAGTTTTGTTGACCTTGCAGTCTTGAACAGCACTGGGTTCCATTCGCCCCCCTTCTCGTGGCTCCACGTTTTGTCCCCCCAAAACCCTACAGTCCTCTTCCTGACCTCTTTCGTCTTCGGCTTCCTAGAGGCATCCGAATAGAAATGGACTGCTCTGCCTTCTGGGAGGAGAGAGCGGATTTCGATTCTCTCCTTCTCCTGCTGCATTCTGAAGATGACGAGGCCTGCGTTTCGCAGGTGTCTGCATGTAGGGGTGTGGATGAATCGCTGCAATTCATCATAGAAGACTCTGCGCTTCCAAAAGAACGATACAGCCCACTCTAGAATTCCACATGCTGCCCCATACTCTTCCGTCAGGCTGGTGTCTACTTCTCCCTCTTTTGGCGGTTCCATCATTGATTCGTCCACAGTCACCCTTCTCCTCCCTGCTCTCTGCAGGATCTTTTCTGCTTCTATGTCTTTCAGATATGTTTTCTTGGAGAGATACAGCTTTCCCCCTTCTTTCTCCATGTCGATACCTGCGAATCGGTCGCTTCCTCCTTCCAGGACCCCCAACTCTCCTATGGGGCCCAGCTTTATGTTTTTCCCTAGTTGGGTAAGGGTGGTCAGCATCTTCGCCCCTGCTCCTTGAATGTCGTCTATGTAATGCACTAGGACTTCTGACGCTGCCCCCCTCTTGTATGGGACCCCATTCTTTTTTCCGTCACGACTAGCCCCCTCTCTCCTTACCAGTACTGCCTCCTCCACCAATGTGTACTCACCGTCTTTTTGCAGCTCGAACTGCAGAGAGAACACAAACAGATTTCCTGTATGCCTCCCTCCATAGTGCGCCTTCTCTAAGCGGTGGATTGCCCCCAGAATGAGCACAGCCGCTTTTTTTCTGAGCCCCAACCACTGGTTGTTGTCATACTTCTCGGAAAACGGATTCTCTACGGGAAGTTTAGGGAGGCCGGCAGGGATTCGGACTAGGGATTCGGACACCCAAGACCCTGAGACTATGTTTGTGCCTGTCTTCGATCTGCTGGAATGCTTTGACGACATCGACGGAGTAGATCACTTTCTTTATTGTGATCATGTAGGGGAGACAAGTCAGGAGAGACTGCTGAGCAAGAACCCCGGCATATGTGTCGTACACCCGTGGGTCTGCCCCTCCTTTGATCACCATTCTGTCTTTCTCTTTCTCTTCACCCCCCGGTTTCTTCTTCACTCCTGCACCACGAAAAAAAATTTTTGGACCCCCCCCTTAAGGTACACTTCAGCCCTGAAATGTACCTTAAGGGGGGATGGGGTCAAAGGGGGCCTTGTGGTACGGTTGATGCAAAAAAAAAGAAGAGATGAGGCAGAAAAAGCGGTATAACCGCCACCAGTACCCTCTGAGACACAAGGCAGTCCACTTTTTAGGGCTTCATACATCCCCGTTGGCTCTAGCCAGCGTCCATTGCGTCGTTCCGGGCTTCTTCTCCATGTGTATGACGCCCTCGGCCCGGGACCGCCCCCTACCCGGCCTGGCGTGTCCATGATGCCAGGCTGAGCTTTTGCCCCCGTTATGCGGCAGTGAAAGAGAACAAACAGTTCGTTTAGGTGTTTGTCTTTGAGATACATGAGTCCGCTTTTTATGTTTTCTCTCTTTCTCCTTTCATTTGTACGGATTTGTGCCTTTTTTGCAGGTCGGCGCGACCGTCCAGGTCCGTCCCCATGCACAGTGTCACCTGGTCCATCCTCCAAGCCACGACTTTCAGGTCAGTACATTGTTCTTCCCATATAGGTTTTGTTTTCCTGCAAGTTTGTTCTCATCTTTCACGACTTTACATATCTACTCTAATTGTCTATTTCTTTCCTTGTTCCTCCATCTACATACATGTGTACGTATGTGCCTCTCTC